>JAYRCL010000055.1:0-86799 GCA_037074925.1 Tetracladium maxilliforme
GAGTAAACAGAGTTGTGCATATCGCTTTCTTTACATGCCTTGCTCCCAGGCGGATCTCGTCGCACTTCCTCTTCTCATACAGGGCGGCCCGCCAGTCTTGCCCCGAACGAACGACTGCGAGGTTATCCTTGGCAGAGGCTCGAACACGCTGCTTGTGTCTGCCATCGCACTTATAGCCTTTGAGCCGGAACTAGTGTTTGCGCTAGGTTTGTGTCACATTCCTGCATTCTGCCACCTACGGCGGGGATGGACCAATCACAAAAGGGTCCCGCCATGACCACAAGTATCACATTCCAGAGCTCAGCACGCGGCTGGTTTTCGCACGTTTTCCACGTGAGATCTGCGCGATAGCACCCGATCGGGTGTTTTGGCACAGGCGACGATACATAGCGCGATCGGGCACATCTTCGAGCCATGAAGACGGATTAGCATCCGTCTTAGAGAGCCCGTCGTTCGTTTCGAGTCGACCCGACGGCAAGAAGACCCGTGTTATGCACGCCGTGACGCTGACTAATGGTATTGCCGAGCTTTTTCTGCACTCTTTCAAGGCTGACAGGGTGTTAATGATAGCCTTTAGAAGTTCGGAGGAGACGCCTGCAAATTAATGTGCTCGGAAGCTCTTTAAACTTCTTCCAAACCCACGCGATAACGTCACAAATATACCTCTAAATTCTTACAAAGGGATATACTTAACGGAATCCAGAATTCGGCCTCAAGGAATGTAATAAACGGCAGCCCCAGCGACGATATATGTTCCAGCGCATACAACGGCAGCGCCTCCAGCAGCGCCTCCACTAAAATACCCAGCAGAGAGGGCCAAGCGGCCCTTTGACGAAGAAACCTCCAGCAGCAACGACGGCGTGTCGAGTCTGCTTCCGACAGCTACCCGCGTTCATGGAAGGCACAAAATGAAACGTAGGTATACTTTGTACATTGAATGTGAGTCACTGGTTTCCAGGGCTTTGTTTTCTTTTCTTCTCCTCGAACTGGAGAGACAACAGCGAAGGCTGAGTTGTGGAAGACTTTGATTGGTTGTGAGATATTCACGACTTCCATCATCATCCTGGGCTGTTCAGCCGACTCCTCACGCACTACCTGGATCTGCTCTTGCATCTGTCTGAGCTGTCAAGCTGACTCCTCTCTCACGACGCAGAGTTCATCAGCCGTCTTTGCGTGCGTGCGTCTAAGCTGGTCCGTCTTCTTCTGGTTTTCGGCTGCTTCGGCCCTAATGAAGCGGATTCCTTGCTCGAGTCGCCCAAACGTTTCCAGCTGGTCTCGGATCACCTTTGCCGTCTCATTCTGGTTCTCCATCAGCGCATCCCAAAGCCTCTCCAGCATTTTCTTCTGTTCAACCATAAGGTGAGCCGATGTCTCGCCCAGCATCGCTCGGAAAATCGTCTGCGTCAGCGACGCGTTGTTGTTCGTCGCGTCGCCCACTGTCCGCAGACGCATTCCCATCTGCATTATCGCCTTCTTCCGTGCTGAATCCAAGAATCTTTCTTCGATGCTTCCGACCTTCTTGAAGTTGTGTGCAACGTCTCCTGCAATTTCGTCGTTGGCTTTGCCGGCCTGGAGGACCGACGCGTTGTCGCGCCGGATTCCCCACCTTGGACGGTGCTCGCCTCACCAGTCGCGTCCATTTCGCACCTCCGCCTTCGAGGAGCACCCAATTCTAGCCTGTCTTCTTCCCCGAAACAGAGAGCAAAACTTTCTCTAGTGCTGCTGCTTGCGCTTGGGGCGGCTCGCTTCTGCTTCTGAACGTAGCGGATAAAAGGCCACTTATCCTGATCCCCTTAACTGCCATAAGGCACCCTTCAAGTACTCGTTGCTAGCAGTGGATCGATAGTCGCCAAAAATTGTTTCAACTGCAGAGGACGCTCCGCCGTCGGCAACGCAAGGCCAAGTCCTGCCACCGACGGAGCCCCGTGCCGTCGTCGAAGACCCATAGAAGGGCCTTGAGGTACCCGGAGTTCTAAGGCTACCAAGGGTGTTTTAATCGGCGTCTTGACTCAAAATAGGCCCTTTCTTCTTCGTCGAGACTGAATATATCTTCGAAGGCCCTTCGAAGGCGATGCCAGCGGGACTTTTTCTTTCTAGCCTTGTGTTGGCGCGTAGCAACGGGCTTCAGATCCTCGAATGATACTATTAGCCGGTTGATTTCGGCAACAAGTGAATCCCGAACATTGTCCCTCGAAGCCATCTTCTTGGGAATCCATGGCGTTGCTGTATGTACTCTGTGCAATTGAGGCCAAGGAAGGGCGGTGGACTACATATCTGGTCATGGTACAGTACAGTACCCGGTTGGTGGGATTCCGTTAGTTGGAGAACCTTCAGTCTGAGCTTGGCTCGAAAGAAGTAATTGGAGAAGGCTGTGGTTTAGACTGTCAGTTGGGTTGGTTTAGGTCGGATCAAAAGGGGCTGGTTGGTTGAAGGCTGTTGGTTGGCAGTCGTTGATCGGAAGCTGTCGGTTGACCGCTGTTAGTTAGGGTCGGTCACTCCGAGAGGTGCCACTGCAGAAGTGTTGGACGTGTTGCCTGGGGTCGTTCGACTGGTAGCTGTTGTTGTTTCCTTCTTGCCCTGCCCACCCTTGAATCAAAAGGAAAACAACGCTACTGTAAGCCCTTGGGGTAACCCTTTCAAGCGACCCTTTCAATCATTCTGCGTCTACAGTACATATCACTCACTAGGGGGTGAGTTGTTGTTTTCCAGCTACTGCCGGCCTCCGGCCTTGAGCAAGGTTGTTAACCCGCAGCGCAAGTCCGTAGTACAGTACATCGCTCTATATTTATCAATGATCTGGTGGTGGTTGTAAGCTGTTGGTCAGCTGCGTCAGCTAGGGGAAGGGCATTCCTTGTTACCCTCCCCTTCGTGCTTTCTCTTCTTCGTATTGTTGTTGGCTAGATGACACTGGCGTCCCTACCGACCAACAGCCTTCAACCAATCAACATCGTGAAGCCAGAATGCTCTCAGAGCTTCCATCAGCTTGCCCCAACCAACAGCCTTTGGCCAACAACTCGAATACCTCCTGCAAAAGTTCTAACAGCCCGTCCCGCATAACATGAAAACCAACATCCACCAATTTTCCATCTAAGCCAAAGAGGCCTCCTATGGAATCCCATGGAAACCTATGAGATCTTAGATTTTCGAGATCAACGAAAGGGAGAGAGTCATGTATCATTATGAATCACTGGGCGAAGCCCCAAGGCAAAAGGCTGTACTGTATAGTATTAGCATTGACGTATAGTACAGTAGGCCGAAGCGTTCCGTGGAACCCCACCCTGAGGAGAACACGCCAAACCGTGCAGTCGAATTGGTGCTTTCTGTTCTATTGCTATGTATTGTACAGTACAGTACTTAACTGCTAACTAATATTTATGTATAGTATGTACGATACTGTACATACTGTGTCAAACATGTTGAGAGCCATCCCCCAGCGGCGCACCATTGCTTAGCAGACGGGGGACAGTATTGGCCACAGCAATCCTCGCCTAGTCAGAAGTCTTAGCCTTGAGTGTCACCCGACGTTGGTCTTGCTGTTTATCGGAGGTTGTTGGTGACGCTGGTTTGTTAAGTCAATCCTAACGCTGGAAATCACATTGCCTCCGAGAGTCACTTTCTCTTTCAAGTACATAAGTCAGAGCAGTGCACTTCATTCAGGGAACCCCAAATCAGCAGACTACCTAGTCTAAGCGCATTTGAACAACGAAGGTCCCCTCTGCTTACTGTGCATAGCCTGCATTGGGATCATGCACTTCAACGACCCGAGCCCTGCACTTGTTGACATCTTTGATCATGGGCTGATGAGTTTGGGTGATCTTGAGACTGAGTGCGACCTCTTCTGGGGCAGTGATGATGCGTCCAGTACAGCCGCTCAGAAAGAGAACGGTCTAGAGCAGCGCACGCCCGTCGCAACAGCCGCACAGGAGAAAATTGAAAAATCCGAGCGATCACCTATAACCACAAAAAGATACGGTTGCACAATAGCTCGATGCAGAAAGGCATACTGTCGCCGGGAGCACCTCAAGCGACACATACAATCGTAGGCGCGGTGCATTCTACAATAGTACAGTATGGCTCACAGGTTAACAGGACACATGAAGACAGTGATCAAGGTTTGAAGTGTGATTTCTGCGGGAAGGTAGGCTTCAGTCGAAGGGATAACTTGAATGCACACCGGAGACTTCACGCGAGACAAGTCTGCACAAAGAGGCATCAGGTCAAATTCATACCCGAGGCTACACAAGTCCTTCTAGAAGAGAAGGTTCTAATGCGATATTAAGGGGAGGTTTCACGAGGTCCTCGGAGCCCGCGTGTGATCGCAGTCTGGGGTCCTGAAGCAAGCAGCAGCAGCAAGGGCTCAAATGCCGCGCATGGGAGTTTCCACGGCGGCGGTTCTGCTTTTCAAGTCCAGTATCTCCCGTCAAGGCACTTGATCGAGCTTCAGGTGAAGATGAGATGAGAGAGAGACCAAAGACTCAGACGTGGGCCATCGCTACCTAGGCGTGTGTACTGATTTGGTCCTGGAACAGGAGGTGCGGTATGGAGCATCCACCACGTTCTTGGTCACTCCAACGTCACTCCAACTGGTTCTCGTCCCAAATCTAGAATTGGGTGACTGAGTGAGACTCTACAAGTCGCCGTCTTCCTGTTCAGCACATCTTTCTCCCCACGTTCCCAGGAACAGTGTAAACATGCCTTAGAAGATATGCTAACGCGAATGTTCCACAGGCTTTTACCACAGACGACGATGCCAGCCTCCCGGCCGACAAGATAGAGCCACGAGCCAACTTCAACCTCGCTTGAGTAACCCTTGGATTCTCTGTGATATTCCGCAATGCAGCTTGTAAGGTCGTAGGAGGCCAGTCAGAGATCGAAGGTGCACTCGCGAGTCTTCGCAATGGGCTCGAGCGTGCGGCTCAATTGTCCGGTGCCTATAAGCAAGAATCAGGGCAGGTGAAATTTCTCCTGGCTGCTCCTGCCTCTCGAAATCGGCTAACATCAGCTTCGATCACGATCTGGAATCAGTAGGGACTCATCGCGTGGCAATGACTCGGCTACCTCTTTCCAAGTTCATCCAGCCACGAACGACTGTGAGATTTATATGTCCAAGAGTGGGCAGGTTATAAGTTTTCAGGCTTCGAACACGCTCAACGCAAATTCGTTTGGTCAATTGGTCGGTCAACCGGGAAGCAAGGTCGACCAAGCCGCATCCTTCGTTAGACGCTGTGGGTGAGCTCCTCGCTTTTCATCGTACAGTCCCAATAGAGCTTTGGTTCTTGATATCTGTCGGAGGGAGATCGTTCGGCGGCTCGTTTCAGGTGCCGTTGATCGAGGTGTGATGCCGTAGGTCGCGGTGGGCGACGCCACTCCTCAAGCGCCGACGCCAACGCCTCACAGCTTGCAAGAGGGCTGACTGAGTCGCGGCAACTCTGTGCCAGCCGGAAAAGTTGGCTGGTCGAATAGTCGCCCTGCGTTCGACGACGATGGGTCAGTCATGAACGGATCCCTCATCCCAATTCTGCTAAGGCCACCGCAGGTCCCGAAAGCCGCGGGCGCATCAGCGTTAAAAGCTCAGGACCAACGTCGAGTGGCATTGAACAAAAGGACGGTCGGTAGCAAATTTGCGAAGGTCGCCGGGCGTGATCCGCTACCGCGCCGAAAGCTGGTATGAATAGGAAGCCACTGCTGGGTACCAACCGCATACATCGTCGTGAACAGAGTGCAGAAAAAGCCTATGGTGCGCATGAGAACAGGGCGCGACGCAGCAGACGCCCTCCATAGGCGATAGGCGAGACGCTACTGCTTTGTACTTATAAGACAACTAGACAGATATCAAAGCCTAGAATGGAGGTTGTGAACAACGTGATGAGTTGCGGCCGCTCTGTGTAATGACCAACGTGCCCGAAAGGCCAAACAAGACCGCTACTGGAGCCGTTCTTTGAGCTCGAAAATTTCACGCGGTCTTTTCTTGCCTACGTCCTGCCGAAGCCAATCAAGGCGGCCTGAAGTTTTACTGCGAAAGCGGAAGACGCCGTTCCAAATTTCGAGATGCCTTTTTTTCCCCGTGAGCCTTCATTTACAGACACACGCACATTTGACACTTGGCCATGTAGTGGAGTACGGTATCGGTCTATGGTCACATGTACAACAAAGCTCACAGAGAGACATACGTGTAGGTTGCTTTCAGTGTGCGGCGTATAAGTTTCGCGCAAGTCAGCTTGCAGGTCTTCTAGGTACGATCTCACTGAACGTGAGATATTCCTTCTTTCACGATCATTGATGAACCCGCCAAACACACATGGCATGGAGTCGCTCATTCTACGACACGGCTCATCCATCCGCACGAGTGGTATACCGTCTGGGCTCAGCCCGTGTGCGCTGCTAGAATACGTGAGTCCGAGGTCAGGGTTCTTGACTCTGTCATGATGCCGGTCGTGTAATCGAGTCAACGAAGTTGCGGAACAATCCGTATTTTAAAGAGCGCTCTTCTATGGAAATGTTCACTCTGCACTCGCGGTCCACGTGCACTTCACCTCATGTTTGCCCGAGTATATTGGTACCTTGGGAAAGAGTTCGACAGTATATGTTTTCATCCTCACGTTTATGATAGGTAACTCCCGCGAAAGATTGGTAAGCTTCCTTCGTTGGCTCGTGACCAAGAATGAGATTTGGCTTCAACTTGATGATCTTGTGGGCGGTACTGTACTTAGTAAGTAGCGCTTCTACCATTAAAGTATGGCCGTTGTACTGTATAATATACAGACCCCTGGGCCCTTACTTAGGACTGTTTGCTGCTTGTTTGGGAGTTGTTGGTTTCAAGCTGTTTAACGGAATGATGCTATTCTTCTTCTCCAACAGCGTCTGACCACAGTGTCCAACCAACAGCGTCTAACCAACAGCGTCTGACCAACAGCGTCTAAATAATCAACAGCCAGTACCGTGTAACTCGGCAGCATCTAACAATTCCCCCCGCCTAAGTTACTTCTGGCAGTATTAAAAGCCCTGGCTATTTATAATTTAGGGTTCTGTGAATATGCGATCTTGGAAAGCTACAAGTCTATAGTCTGGTGCTTCACAGAGTCACTGCTAATCATCATACATGACGGGACCCCCCCCCCCCCCGGACACTCACCGCTATATACTAAGGAACATCCACCGCAACGATGATGAAGTGCGAAATGCAAGCTTTCCAGTGCGAGCTTCCTTTCCATCTTGTTGTTGTGCTTAACTGACAGCAGCAGATATGACCCAGTAAACAAAACGCTTGAGGTCCGCAAGATAAAAATTCCAGAAGCAAATCAACGGCAGACTTTGGCGGCCAAGCGCGCGGCACGCCGTAGTCTCATCAGGTATAGCGAGCCATCATTCGAACCTTTGAGCATATCGTCTATATGGCTAACCCTCATCTTCCATTTCTTCATAGCAACGAGACAGACGCAGTGTAACGAGACGAGGGTGAAGTTGAGGATATGTTGTGAATAAACCATGGCTCCGACCCTGGCCCGAACCTTGGCCTCGAGGCTCAAATATCTCTGCACAACCTCTTTACCTCGTGCCTCTTTATCTCGTGGTTGTTTTGAATCAGGACCGTGTGAATCGGAGGGTGTGAGCTGACAGCACATATGCATTAGCTGCTCTGTCGTGGGAAGTCCACAATCGCTCTTCTTCTGAGTCCACTCCTGACTGGATGTTGGCAAGCTATCGAGAAAGGTCCGCGTCGCAATTTTGTATTTATCCTTTCGTGCGTCCGGTGAGCTGGCACCATCTAGCGGGTCGGCGGCAAACACGCCAGTGCCCGGTATGTCACGGACCGACATTGTTAGAGTCGGTTCAGCATCGGGGGGTACCACTGCTCCTACTCGGTGCCTCTAGCTTTTCGAAGGGCCGACGCTCGGCTGTGAATGTTGGTAGAGTTCACTTGTGGCAGGATTCCACGAGATCTGACTGGCGACTCGTTTAGGTTTAGCGTTAGGTCCGGTCGAGAGCACGCTCTGTCTCCACACTGGAATTGTGACCACTTGATGCATTTATGAAAACGTGTCACATGCCACTTGGTCCGACCCGACGTCAGCAATTGGCGAGCCTGATTTAAAGTGGAACTCATCATGAGCGGTTCCTCGACAGTAACGATCACACGACCCCTCACCACCAAACGTAAGACGATGATGCGGCCGGTAGCGTTGTTGCCCAGTTCTAAGACGGGGCACCCTGCTTCCGGCCACCCCCAGCTTCCGGCCACTTCCACAAGACTCAATACGTAACCTTTGAGGGCTTCAAATTCAACACAACAACATCGCGATCACTTTATTTGGTGTTTTCTAGCTATTCAAGCTGCCATTCTTGACAAAGGGACTCAAATTCAACTGATCTATTTAGCTGAGAAAGCCGGGCTGGCTCAAACTGCTTTTCAAGGCGCTTTTTTGTCTCAATGATCTGATCAATCCGTACGAACCGACTATTGGGGTCTTCTCTGACCTTAGCCCGTTTCCTAGGGCGTAGATTATCAATTTCCACCTCAAGCTTCCGTATTGTGGCTTCAGCTGTAGCTAGCTTCGTGTTCTGCCCGTCAAGGCTACGGCCAATCTTCCGGAATAGTAGCCGGGCTACTGTATGATCCGCTGACGTTGTAAGGAAGGTCCGGGCTAGCTTGGAAACGTGACTTGAATGACGAGGTGTTGTAAGAGATATTGTAGGCTTTGTTTGAGCTAGCTGTATAGGTGCTGCTGGCGTTGCTGTTGGCGTAGCTGTAGCTTCCAGCGGCTGGGCTAGTAACCGGCTCATAAGGGGCTTGCTACGGTTAACTGGCCATATCCCTGATGCCCTCCAGCCGGCTGAGATATTCTTGATCGTGAAGGCGCCTTTTCGAGCCTTATTATAGGCATCTAGGAAGGTTGTCTTGCCGATTGGGGTCGTATCAGTCAGTGCACTGATTTTCGAGATCTCAGACCGATAGATTGACTTAACGGGCCCAAAGACAGCCAGATCGAGAGGCTGTAAAACGTGTGAGGTGTGTGGCGGAAGGTATAATAGATAGATATTATTCCGATAACATTCATACATAAAATCATCTGTTGTGTGGCTACCGTGCCCGTCAACGATTAAGAGCCTAGCTTCTGGCTGCTGAGGCCTTGTCAACGGGATAAATACCTCTCGTAGCCAATATAGCGCCAAGGAGTTTGAAGTCCAGCCATTTACTGATGCTGTAAACCTCCAATCAGCTAGCTGAAGTGTATCTTGAAACCACTGGGCTTGTACGCTCGTGCCTTTGAAGATAATGACTGGGGGAAGTGCTCGACCCGTTGCGGAGATACACTCGATGATTGTAGTCCAGTAACGCGATCCAAGCTGCTTCTTGAGAGCTATCTGCTTCGCGGCTGACCCCAGGACTAGCCCATTGCTGCCTTGGCCTTCTAGTATCCCGTGTTCGTCTGTATTGTATCGGTTCTCTTGTCGGATAGCTTTGATCGCTGGTATTTCGAAAAGCTGGAAGAACTTCTGGATAGTCTCAGTTGTAGCTCCATTGAGGCGAGCGGAATCCATGCCTTTACTTCGTAAAGTCTTGATCTCTGGGTTACGGCGTAAAGCTATCAACCCAGCGTTTTCCGATTGGCCGTATACCCCCTTGAGTAGCTAGGATACGTATAGCGAACTCTCGTAGCTGTGTATGCGAGAGTGGCAGCCCTAGGGCTTGCTGGGCTATAACCCAATCGCGAAGATGACCTTCCTGTAGCTTAGAAAGGCGTTGCTGATCTTCGTGAGAGGCTTGTTGAGACTCTGCGCCGTTGGTTCGATCGTTCAGGGTTGTACGAGGAATTCCGTAGCGTTGGGCAGCAACGCGGCGAGAAGTGCCACTCTGGACATCTCTAATAGCGTTTTGAATGTCGATTTCCGTGTAGGAAGGCGTAATAATAATATAAATCGAAGATAGAGTTAATTGTAATTAAATTGCGCGAGAAAACGCGGTCTGAGTGATGTGTGTTGCTTTGGAATGTGTCTTTTGGAGGTGGCCGGAAGCTGGGGTGGCCGGAAGCAGGGTGCCCCGTCTTAGTTTGTTTACGTATTCGTACGAGTTTTGACCATTAAAACGAATCAAAACTAATCACACCTATTACTAAAATGGCCCCGTCGAACTTACAATAATCGGACTCGAGATTACTTTATTTAGCGATTTAAATCTAACTAAGTCTACATAATAGCTATGTATCCTTATCAAGCTCTTGATTTATTAAAACTTTAAAAAGAGCGCGTATACAATCACGGCTATTACTAAGCGAAGTTAGAACCTAAGTGCTTGCTAATGCATAACGTGTCGTGCTTAGGGAGCAGTTAAGTAGTTATATCTTCCACCCTAGTAAGGCAAAGAGGAAACAATGGCTAATCTAGGTCATTTATATACCATGGAATCAGTCAATATGTTATGTCCTTTAGCTTCCGTATCCTGGGCGTACAACCGCGCCGCGCTGCTGTACCGCCTTGTCAGCGGCCTAGCGATACGCGAGGGATCTCATAGAGGTTTATAACTATACGTATGCCAATTTTAGGGTCTATTCCAAGAGCTTAGCAAGAAAGAAGGAAGGATCTTAAGCTTCGTGCGTGGTTCATAGTATTATTTTGGAAAACGTGGCTAGAAAGGAGGGAATGCGAAGTCGCGATGGCGTGGCGCCACCTACCTGGATGACCCACTGACCTGTAACGTACGTTAGCCGATGCTGGACTCTCGAGCAATACAGAGAATTTGAAGATTTTAGCATGCATTCAAACTCACTGCTGGCTTCCAGTGATCCGTAACTCAGACTGAGACGAAATGGGTCACGTGTTCACCTCTCAACTCAGAGCCCAATAGAGATTGTGAAGTGTCAGGGCTCACTACTAAGGAGCCTCCCCAATGCTATGTGGTCTGAGGGGCCATAATGTTAGGGCAAAGGGGGTTTGAAGCCACCCCCTCGAGGCTCCCTTCATAGCTTGATGCTGTCGCCACACGACGCACTCGCTCGCTCCTCTTCGTTGTGCATTTTGTCCCCAGTGTTGAGGAAAGAATTATATCGCTTAACCTGTTTCATCGAATGCACCCTGGGCCCTTGGTAAGGAGTATCCGATATCCGGAATCTGTGCCTCGCAACATCTACTGCACATGGTGTCCTGCGGAGATCTGGATGATTACTCCTGCAACGTGACAAAGTGAAGAATATATCGTACACACGGAAAGAGTACTGAATGTGTTCCTAAGCTCGTTGCTCATTCTACGGCGATATTACCAGCGAAGTGAATTCGTGCTAGCACATCAGCGTCGTGTTTCACGTATAATTGACCGACACTGGCGAATTTAAAGGAGAAGTGTGAAATTCGACGTCTGTGCGTCGATATTGTCGAAGAGTTTTGGTACATATAAGACAGCATGTGGTCCGCTTTAAGACTGCCCCAGTAACGTTGCTAAGGGATGCCTTGCCGAAACCCTGCCTGCAGCTGCGACAGAAGGAGTTGACAGACAAAGATCTTGACGATGGGCTATATAAACGCTTTAGTAGTTACAGACGGCAATATATTTTATATACATCGCATTTTCTCGACATCTTTCATCCTATGATCTCTTTGAGTCGCGGAAAATGTCGTCGCGAAATAACCACCATGATGGTAGTATGGACCACCTGGACTTACCACCGAAGAGCAAGTTTCAATTATACTTATAGTTATTCTTAAATACCATACTTGGAACACATCAAGCGGCTTCTTTTACATAAAGGACGAGACTACTTCACTTCGTCTATCGGCGCCATAACCTATTGCCGAGACATTATGAACACTCTAGTAAAACCCAGTCATTTTTGTCTTAATTTAGCACCAAAGTGCGTTAAGACCTCATGAACTTATTCTGGAATTTCACTTCTTCACATTGACGGCCCGTGGAAGATAGATGTTTTCTCACGCCTTCCCTGCCACAACACAACCCCTTGAACAATGCCATATGTTTGCCAAGCTTCTAGCAAGCCCCATAAACACACCTGTATTATAGGACCTAATACGAGAGTTTTGAGGTACCTAGTAATATCGGAAAAGATAGACCTCGATGTACCTAGGTCTGTCGATATCCCTTAAGAAACAATCATCCCAACTACGATTATGTTTAGGTATCTAATTGCCTTATAGCGTTATATCCTTCAGGTGAGAGTAATCTACTAACTCTAACTATTGTGAGCCTTTTAATTCTGATGAATACTAAATCAATGCCGTGCCTGGGCATATTATCGTCAACACCCAGGGCTTCTGTAGCTTCATGCTACCCTCCGTGACGATCCAACAAACGAAACATATTTCACGTTGAGCAAATGGCAAAACTTCCTTCGCAGATCTCGTCAGATATTGCCGAAGTGTAGGTCAATTTTCTCTCAGCAAAGTCCCTGTCACACTTGATTTTGCTTACAAACCTTTGCCTTTAAAAAGTTCACTTTCTGCCTTCGAAAGGTCTGAAAGCAGTCCTTTGATCTCCTCCCGAGCCTCCCTCAATTGTCCAGTGGTGTTTCGCATGCGCCTCATGATGTCCGCCGTCAAATTCTCGACACGTTTGATCCCATCGTCAAATAGTCCTAACTTCGCTAATGAACATAGAATCGTAATCATTACCTTACTGCTGATATTGGCAGCATCTTCAGCTTAAGCAAGTCTTGGGTGTCGGAACTTCTCTAGGAGAGTCATACCGTCCTTTCGTAAAATCGCTGTTAGCCATACTACCAGAAGCATTAGCTCGTTTCCCTCAGATTGAGTAAAGAAGAAGCTATATCTTCCCGAGTACTGTTCTAAATCCTGGTATGTCGCCTCGCTATAAATCTTGAGGACTCATGCATGTGCGTCCAATGCTATAAGCATCGTAAATATCGATATTAATGCAAGGCTTGCAGACCATGACTCGACCTTATGATTTCTCCATCCAAAGCGGTCTAGTTAGATATTTCGGATCTCAGAATCAGTCTCCCCTAGAAGAGACTCCTTCGATCAAATGTCCACCGCCATTTGAGAAATGAGGATGATGTGTACTTGATCCAAAGAACGCTGGAATCACGCGCCACGTAGAGCGCGATTTCCAGTCTTCCATCAAAGGGTGCTCCTCAGCAAAGGTGAATTATACAGAATGACAATGCTTCTAAATGGCCGTATAAATAGTCTCGCAAACAAGTCAGGTACTTCGGTTGTAAAAAGCGTATTTCCAGTGCGGCGTTATTGTCAGATTAGAGACACTGTTTTCCAGAGTCTTTTGTTGGAGGCTGCTGCGAGGGACAAAATACCCGGCGCGGACATGAGTGTGTTATTGCGACTGGATCAATACTATTTCGAGATTTTGTGCCCTCGGAGTTGTTTCCGGCTTTGGTCAGGGAGTAAACCAGGCTTTGCATATGGTGTTATGCCGGCGGTCGTGTTAGCTAGCCTGGGGGTTATTCCGGTATCCTTCTTTGAGTAGAGGTCAGTTCGAGAACGGGAAGCCCAAGAGGGGGCTTCAAGCCTTTGTTGAAGTGTTGTTTTGTTAGTATAATGGCAAAGTCTAATTAGACAGATGAGTCATCGGTAAGCATAGCAATCCGAGTGAGTTATACAGAAACGAGAGATAAAATCAAGCGGGATCAACCAATTGAAGCTTCAGTATAGCTTGTACCTTGACTGGTCTACACGCAGGAGTGACGAATGTACAATACCCAGCATTATGATCACGCATAGGCCACTGAAACAAGACTGTAAGAGACATTGATTAATTGAATTAGAAGAACGTTACTCATAGGGGTTGACTGCACTTCAGCCCATCCAGCTGTAACAAAGTGCTAATTAGCTCCGTTACTCCCGTGCCATCCGCATGCTTTCCTAGGGCTTCACTGTCGCCAACACCCGACCCAGCCCCCATAGCCTTCTCATTCTCTGCGGTCAGAGTACTCGCAAGCCTGTATGCTTGCCTGTAAAACTTAGGACAAGTTTTCGGCATCTTTACAAAGGGGCAGAATGAGCCGCAGGGATTTTGCAAGTTCTTGCCATTGAGTCCAATTGTGCTGTTTACTTCGCCACGTTGTCCTCTTCAGGGATAATGTAGAGTATAGAGAAGATTTGCGATACCTTCTTCAGCTTCCTTGAGGCATGCTAAATATACGTCCCAAGCGATACATATACCCTAGACCTTTGACCCACTCTCCACATGCGGATTGACTTACGGAGTGCAGGGCTCAAAGATAATCTCAGTTCTTACTCGTTATGTTTAGTCCCTCACTTCTCTCTACTCTTAAGACAACTACATCTCACGTGGTGCGTAATAAATATTGGCTTGCCAAGTGCCTCTCTACAGGTATGACCTGGAAGCACTCGGAGTAGCCTGATCCCGAAAATGAACTATTTTCGACTCTGATGAATCCACCCACCTAGTGGCAACAGTATATAGTCTGTGGTCATACTTGCACTTGGCCCCGTTTTTGGTGCCACATGGGGCTGTGGTGCGATCGTCGAAGACTTGTGCAACATAGCTGTTTGCGACCCTCTGGAATGTTAGGGATGCCAGGTGAGGACGTCCCCCTCCCAGTTACCCTGCGCTGTAAATGTATTATCCTAAGTTCCGGTGTAAGCCGCAAAAGGTTGGTACGTTTCCTTGGTACAAGTACAAAATTCGATTTCGTTGCAAAGTGTAAGCCGCACAGTGATCTAATTTGAATCAAGGTTGCGTTTCTAAAGCCAAATTCTTAGTTGGTTTTACGGACGGACAAGCGCCTGACTTTTATTGTCCACGTGGCGAATCCGGCAACCTGGAAACAGTCCTTACGGACCACCAAATCAATAGTATACACAGAAAAGATTACACTGCTGCAGTCGTTTACCTGAGCTGATTCTCCTGCAACGATAGTATCTTCGGGTTGTCAGGCGGTGCAGCATCCCAGCTGTGTACTGTGACCCTGCATGCGGACGACCTAACGCGTTTCACACAGCCTTTTGCCTAGTTTAGTCTAGCGGTGTGTCACACGTGGAGTCGATGCGGCTACGATTTGCAGTGCGCGCAGCGATGTGCGCTCACCACAATGCTTGCAACGACGAAACGCGCTTAGATGAAATCATTTGTTCCGTTTCTTACGTTTTCACATACTTGCAGCGGAAGCGAAAGCTCTAGCTGCGATTGCGTCGCCGGTTTCCCGATGGTCAGGCGTGGCCCTCTTTAAAGGACCGCTTGGCTGCTTTCAGCCTGTGTGAAATTCTAATGTCACCATCGGAGCCCGTCAATGCATTCCAAATCAGACATTTATCGAAGTTGACCTGTACAGCTTGGGGAAACAATTCCGTGTCGTTTTAGGTGAGCCCTATTCAAAATAAAGCGCGCAATCATCTCGATGAAGAGGAACAGGGGATTTCAGCGAAACTTGACCAGCTGATCATCAGCCAGAAAGAAATTTTTGTCATTTGAGCAGTGCCAGCCTGCCCGATAGACTAAATGCGAGGCGAATTGAAGAGCAGTGCGACAGGCCAATACAACGCAGACAGTGGCTGTTCAGGTCGCCAGTGGCAAGCCGCAGGTCCCTGAAGCATTGCAATGTGTGGGTCTTTGAAGGCTTGCGTGTCGCTGTCAAAATGAGCCTGAGACAATCATGCGGCTACGTTCGCTGCCGTTGCTTTTTTTCTGCTTGTCACATGCGACTTATCCAATATCCAATGGACTGACTGGACGGGTCCAGCTATCTGGAAAGGGACCGAGCAGTGACTGGGTG
This sequence comes from Tetracladium maxilliforme, assembly GCA_037074925.1. Taxonomy (NCBI): domain Eukaryota; kingdom Fungi; phylum Ascomycota; class Leotiomycetes; order Helotiales; genus Tetracladium; species Tetracladium maxilliforme. The sequence continues at coordinate 15,720 of JAYRCL010000055.1, forward strand.
GCACACAGTGAAGCTCGCCTGCCTGAATGCCCCGGTCTCTGCAACAAGCAGCTAGTCCGGCCGTTCTCTCATAAGTCTGCAATATTCCAAGAACGGCTAGCGTCTTTTGGAGATGATATGCTCACGAACGTGTAATATCTGATATTGGGTTGCTGGTCTGCTAAGTTAGAAGACTTTCGGCACAACGATGGTTGCGGACCTTCTTAGGTTGATTCTAACCTATCAATTAGCTTGGCATGCGTCTGGGTCATTGACGAGAGCGTTACGAAAGCGGCATTCTGTTCTCAACACCACTGACGTTACGAAAACGGCATGCTGTTCCCAACACTACTAGCGTAATGATACGCATGCAGGCTACTCGTTGCACTCAGATCGATCTTCATACCTAGGTACGTCCTGTGTAGACTTACAGTCTAAAAGGCCTCACGGAACCAAGCTGCCGATTGTCGATGAACAAGTTGATAATTGATCGTCGTTCGCCTCGAGGGTCTGGCCTCGAAACCCGAGCAACCAGACAGCTTATAAGTATGCTGACCCCCCAGCGTTAACTCTCCGTCTAGTAACTGCCCGACTATCGAACTTCTGCCTTAACAATCATGATTTATCTTCGTTTCGCTGTGGGCGCCGTCCTGGCATCATTGACCTTCACCTCTGCTCAGCCCTCCTCCCTCATCACCCGCAAAGAAAAGGTCGTCGGTGGCGAGCCTGCCGAAGTCAGCGACTTCCCCTATATAATTTCACTGTCGACTAAAGGGGGTAGTCACTTCTGTGGCGGTTCGCTTGCCAACAATGTGACTGTCGTCACCGCTGCCCATTGTGTCGTCGACAATAGCGCGTCCAATATTGTCGTCCGGGCCAACTCCATATACACAACCAGCGGTGGAGTTACCTTAGACGCTTCCGAACTGGTTATTCACCCAGACTACAACCCTGACACATCGCACTCGGATATTGCGGTGGTAAAGCTTGCAGACCCGATTAATGCTGAAGATAGGATCAGCTACGTTACCCTCGCGGACAAAGACTACCAGCTTTCCAACAACACGAGGGTGAAGGCCGCTGGCTGGTGAGTAGCAGAGATCTGAGTCGAATATCTTCAAACATCATACAGATTGACTTACAACTGAACAGGGGAGCCGTTGATTACGAAGGGACAATTTTCAGTGAAACACTCAACATGGTCGAACTCCCCTCAACTGCACGCTCAACTTGCAACAAACTTTGGGGAGGGGGCATTGACGACACAATGGTCTGTGCTGGTGAGCCTCAGGGTGGTAAAGACGTCTGCGTGGGCGACTCTGGGGGCCCTCTGATCGTTGTTGGAAGCGATATGCTTGTCGGAACAGTCTCATATGGTAACCCGTGCGCCCTGCCGAACTATCCCACAGTCTATGCCAACGTGGCAGCTCTTCGAGACTTTCTCGATGAGAACCTATAATGAACTTGTGAGATATCTTCCGCAACTATCCGAGATTGCTTCTAACAACTCATCTAGGTGTGTTTTGAGAAGTCCAAAATACTGCTGCACGACTGCTAACACGTCAGCCTCTAATACCGCCGCGACCTGCAATCAGCGCGTTTGGTATGATTTTCGCCTGTTTTCAGGATGGTAGTCCGCAGAAGACATTTTCGCCCGTCTCTAAGCACAACCGTAGAGTTACGACATACACCAAGTTGGGGCTCGTTCTCCACGCCGTCACCAATGCAGAGGTGTAAGGCGACTCCCGCTGGATAATACCTTTGATCACCCATTACGTATGGGCAGCTATAGTCATGGAGATCTTTGGATGTGTGATACTCACATTCCTGGCTGTGTTCTACATGTTGCTATCAAAGGGTACTTGGGTCTGGACTTCTCATGTATGGCACTGACATATCGGTTCGTCGTTCGTCTGTACAGCACATTTTGTCCTAGATATTCCACAGATTTATATACTGCATTGATCTTTTCACTCGCGTCGCTAAGGAATAATCTCAAGGTGAACTGAGTTCGATTGAAAATGCTCACCCACTACAATATTGCAGCCTAGGATAGAAGGAATCTCACATAATGTGCAGGCTCACCAACGAGGTTGAAAACTACAAGGGTCGTCATCTCCTGTACGTTAGACAAGATCGTTGTTAGGGCACATCGTTTGGCGACGTTTCGAACATATCCTGCCTCATAGATAAGTAGATCTAGGCTACGTCAGTCCCACCGTAATAGTTGCCCCAAATCTGCATGAACAACCATACGTGGGCAGAAGAAGATGAAACTATATCTGTCCCACGAATCTATTTCTATGGTATGATTTTATCAGAATATTGTCTGGAGTTGGCCCAGTGGAGAGTTTAGGCCGAATGCGGCCGTTGCCCAATTGGGCGATAATTAGAGTATTGGCAGTGGAACAATCTGCTGGTAGTGGTCACCGCAATATCTCAAAGTGACAAGGCCATTATAAGTATTTGGAGCTGTATGGAATAATGATCGTTCGATATGACCGAAAGCGTCACGAAGACCTCTAAACTACTCAGGCACAAGCGTCCTCCTACGATGGTTTCGGAATATTCCACAATTCATTACTTGAGCCTGGCCAGCTTGGCATGACAGTAGCCGTGCTGAAGTAGCCGCCTATCATGAAGACCCGATCCTGGATGTGCTAGTTTAGACCAGGGCATTCCGAAAGGCTGGATATGGATTATTGAGCCGCTTGTCAGGGCATTTTGTCTGGGCTGATGGGGCAGTCCTGTTGAAATTATGCACGCTGTTCGCATCTGAATGAAATATCAAAGACTTGAGCGAAGGCTGGTAGTTTTCCTGCCGAGACTGCGGATAATACAGAAATAAGACTACAACCTCATTCATTAATAAACAAGCCCCGAAAGGCTGATTGAGCTATCCGGGAGTAAGTGCCAGCGAGAGGTTATCTAGCCCTTAGTATGACTATTTGCCTCGTGCCCGAGGTAAATTCATATTTAACCTAGATAAGCAAGCCAACACGAAAAGAATGAGTGCTACGGACACCGAATCCCCCGTACGCGATCGAAGAGCGATCTGTGTTGGCGCATGTTGGCTTGGCACAGTTGCATTTCCAGCACTGGGGGTTTGTTCCGTAGGGCTGGTTTGGTGCTGTGTGGAAAAGTTTGAACCGGCTGGGATGTCAAACCTGGTATCCGATTTGATAACATCGCCCGGCAGGTGACCACTATCCTGAAGTTGGGGTATATGATATTGTGTACTTGCCCCTGGCTCTTTGGATAAACCATGAGCCACGACGATAACATTTTCCTCGTCACCCGTCCGGTCATTAACAGCCTTGGGAGGCTTGGTCCGAGAAGAACCGGGGTGGAGAACCTGAATTCCAGTATTGTGCGGCTCCAGGTAGCCGAGCGCTGGACATTTAAGCTCAAGGACCTGTGATTCAGAATGCTCCGTTGTTGCACTTTCATCATCCTAGCACCCGGTCTCAAACTGCTGCGACTTGGGATCCTGCGCTCCATATGGTTGGGTTGTTCCGGCACGAGGTGTTCCGGCTCAGGGGGTTCCTGATCGAGGCCATTTGGTTCGGGACCGTAATCCTACGGGCCAGGCTCTTCATCATCATCCAACTTTTAATCGGTGTAAATACCGCTTAGATTTGACATATAAATCATGTTAGCACTTGTAGAAATCTGTTCGTACGTTTCCTCAGGGATATCCTGGAAAGTTTAATATTTACAGATGGTTGGAACCACCTTCGCGTATTCGGATACACCAGCGTCGAATGACCCGCTCATCTTTTCAGCGCAGTAGCATTCTCTAAGAGACAGAAATAACACGGTAAGATTTAATTGAAATAATCTGAAAATGGATGCGGGAAAGGCAAGAGTAGTTACCCTCAAATCGTTGTAACGTAGCGTTCGTCACAGATGGACCCGCAGAGTGCGGGAAAGAGTGAGTAACGGTTTAGAGTTACACTTTTCGGAAGTCAGTCTCTAAGGTAACGGGGCCCGAGCACCCTTGGAAAAAATAATCGTGATTTCCACGGGTAGTTTGGCGGCTATGAAGCGCTTTCTCGGCATAGGCGGCAATCAAACCGTCCTATCCACTAGTCCAAGGGCATCGCATTATTCAGTCACACTGAAAATGACATGAGCGGCGGTATAACAACAACGATTTTTCACTGACTTTAAACGGCTCGGAACTGGGATCCTAGTCCGCCCTAGCGAGGAAGGCAACAAAGCTCGCGGCCACGGCTAGGGTTCTCATGTTTATGAAAATCAAACTCAACATTAGGAGTATTTAAACCGTTCACTTCTTCATAAATATCGAAATCGAATCTCGGATTGAGTGAACGTGTAGAAGAGCGACTGGTGGAAGAACGAGCGAATGACTACCTTCTCCAGGGGTTTAGGTCTTGACCAGGAGGCTCGACTAAATACTGTTGTAGGTAATATGCACTTGTTAAAGAAGATTGGGCTTATGGCCACCAGCCTCTCATAAACTTCTTGCCATAAACAATTATACGTGATTTTGAGCGAGACAAAGTGAATCAATATTCCACACTTGCATGTGGCTTCTGCCGGCTGGTTTAGGAATGGAGGCGGCTTCGCGCAGGCGAATTCGCTCAGACGCCAGAATCCTGAAACCCGTGCCACGTCTTAGGAAACGTGTTCTCGAGTCGTGATCTCCCGCGGACGTAATTCGCATGAGTGAACGGTAAGGTCAAAAAATAAATAGAACACGATTGCAGTCGACGAATGATCCATACCTCGCGCGACCAGGACTTCACGTGACTAAGCTAGCCCTTGAAGGTTTAGATTTTGTTAGAGTTTAGCCTTGTATATCTCTCTTCTCTGCTTCAGCAAATCGACATTTTAGCGGGAGTCTTGCTCCTCTAATAAATTGCGGCATGGGGTAAGGATCTGAATGCGACAGGGGCTTGCCCAGGCTGCATCGCATGTATGATCCGAGTCTGCTATGGATGAGACAAGCATGGCTTATGTTCTTGACGCGAAAGTATCAAAGAGCTCAGGGTCTGAAGCTCCTTGGTCTAGGTCTAAGCACTACCCTGTGAGGGCGGTAATAAATGGCATCAGCTCACATACCAAAGCTTACGGGACGCGTTGGAATGCCTCTTCCCAATTTCCATGATGTGGCCTTACTATGCCGCGAGACAATCATCCGGAAAGTCGAGCCGCGATCCGAATTTCACGAGCAGAAGTAAGCTCGAGCTTCATCGGCGTATTAGCGATGTGGATCCAGTAATCTGTCTTTGCATTTGCAAGAAGATACTAGGAAAACACTAACGTACACACACAGTGGTTGGGCCACCAACTACGACCCTCTGCCTCGATCTCTTCTAGGTTAACCATGACTACTGTGATTGATTCAAACTGGCCGACATCGCTTAGCCTTAAGTAGATTATACGGCGTGCGAAAGCCCTGAAGCTAGGGTAGCTTAGAACCTCTCTTCGCCGGCGTTGGCGTACGAAGGCGCCCATATACCTTAAAATAACCCTTTCCGGGCTCATAGAAGTAATTCCTACTCCCTAAATCACTCCTTATGTATAGATTCCAGTTATAACCTCTCAAAATACTACGTAAAAGTAGGAAGGAAGTCTTCCTTTATTTTACATACGTACCCCAATCCTCTTCGAATCTACCGCTCGTGTATATTATTAAGCTGGATAGGGCAGCTAACCTCGAGAGGCTAGAGAGAATAAGAGAACTATAGAGGTACATAGAATATAGTTATTTTTTTTATTTTCATAGTCAAGCTTGAGCTCGACGTAATGATGACTTTCGTGCCCCTCTAGCACAAGGAGGCGATACCCGCCGGAAGATCGTCTTTGCGAATGCTGTTCGAAATGCTGGACCTATTCGAGACCCTTCTAGTTCATTTTTCAGCAATTCTTATTTATTGCGATAACCTAACTATACCGTAAGGCGCTGTCTTGGTACCAGGTCAAGAGGTAGATCTTGCCGGCAACGATAGTATATGACTGTTACGACCGGTCAGGCGGCCTTCACGTGACCCGAAACAGGCCCCGTGATTTTCAACCAATCGCTCCAGGGCACCCTCAGAATCCAGCACAGCCAAACAATACGTAGGACTTACGAGTCACCCACATTCATTAGCTACGACTTAGCTATTAATATGATTATTAAGGCTTAGTTAATTATCAGTTTTATAACTTCAGCACTATACTATGACGAGTACCCGGTCTCGCACTTATGCCCTAACGTCCCACGAATAACAAATCGACCCTCTGATTTACCTACCCTGTAGTTAAGTCCAGGCTCGAACGTCAAATGCATGTATGTAACCATTGTTATAGTTCACTTTTCACATAACTTGCAAGTTTTTATTTTAAAACCATGTTTGACATAGTGTGAACTAGGCTCAGCGTTTCCAGTTACTTCTCACTTTCATGGAACGCAACGCTTTAGCCTTCTGATGTCTCAATGATTTCATGCTCACGAAAATAGTTTGCTCAGGTTTTTACAGCCTCGGGGTTTACCAAATCGATCCTAAATAATGAAAAGAGTGTCCTTGCTATGGATGCTGAATGTTTCCTCAGTGTTACTATGGATGATTTCAATCAGGACCACCCAGCCAAAAGTTCTCGTGGCGGCTACTACGAGAAGCCCTAGCACGATGGACTTTTGCGCGTAGCTAGAAAGATCTTCGAAATGTCTCAGGACAAACAGTAACCTCGTGACAAGTCCATGAACCACCTCCAGCCTCAGATGTGCCCTGCCTCGGGCGACATCAGCTTGATAATATATGGGCCGTGAGAAGGCTTTAGTAGTCGAGAAATCCAGTCACAGGAGGAATGGGCTGGTTTACCACATGACTGCTATCGTGTGTATCACATTTGTCAAGCTCCAGCTACGAGTGGGTTGATTGGGGGAGAAAGCGTTGGGCTCACGGAGTTCGAATATCATGCGTACGATCTCTCCACATTCATCAATCATCGGCTTGGGATTTGTGGTTGGCGATAGAGCTACCTTGGGCAATGTGACTTCTGGCGATACAGCGTGGGAAGAATTCTCTCTAAACTTGTATCAATCAGACGAAATCAAAATCGATTTGGTTTCTGAAGAGGGTCCCAACCCTTTCGCGCACCCACCTTTTCGCGTAGCCATCGCAAGACGCGTAATATCAATATCATGGCCAGATTCTATTACAACTTTTCTAAATTAAGTTCTAGATCCTAGATCGTGATTCTTTTCAGTATTATGCTTCGTATTAAATCTAAAGACTATCGCCTCGAGAAGCTAGCGAAATAAGTACTCGAAATAGGTAAGATTCTATGACGTTCGGGCCTGGTCTAGCTATTAGGTAGGTAGATTAGAGGGCCATTTTATTATTTATAATACGTTAGGTTATAAGTACGAGACTAGATAGTTATTATATCTTGAAACCAAGTGTCGCGGTCTCGACCTCCCAATGTGGATGGTGTCTGTCGCCGCCTTTGGGGGCTTCAACCGGTGGGGCCGCGCTCCGGCGCATCCCCTTCTTGCCGTGGAGTGCTCGGCCTAAATACGTGCACGCGCCCTAGCTTCCAAGAAAATGCCACTTCTGGCTGGACATCCATCAAGGTCAGTCGCCCTACATCGATAGCAATACAAGAGCTGGCTGCAGCCCGCATCTAGAGGCCTCGCTCTTCCACTCGATCGTATGCAGGATTGACACGTTATGCCTACACACAACGACATCCTTCACACTCTTCAACATGCCGCACAGAAGCGCGCCAGGGATACACAAGCCCGCAAAGCCGCCGAGAGCCAAACTCTGGGGGCAACAGGCTATCACAGGATGCAGAAACATCTGAACAAGAAGAGGTTCCTCGCTCCTATAGATTCTCGATCCACCCGTGTCAACATATATTACATGAGAAGAAAATTCATGAGGTACTCCCGGTCTTATGAAGATATGAAAACGTACTTACTGACCATTCTAAGATTCTGTCACGACAACAGGCATGGAGACTGGAAGAAGGCCATCCACAGGCGGTACTGCGATATAGGACTGATTATGACATTCCTGCACTGGATCTGCGAGGCGTACTTTCTACCGAGACGTAAACGCTCCAAGACAAAGACTATCTACCAATACTGGAGGGATTTCAAAATGCTCCATAGACGCACCAACAAGGGTAAAGTTGTCAATGAGAACGATTGTGAGGAGATACGCAAGCTATGTTCTCAGCTTTCCTCCTCGGACGTGTGTATGAGAAGACAAACTGATCGTGCGTAGTACATTGAAGGTACTCTCAAGGACAAACTTAACCTTGATCCTGACCTGAAATGTAAACCTGTATGGGTGTCGACGATCTTTTGCTGGGCCTCACGCACCACTGGTCGCGTGACACTAGCGCATTTCCCACAGAGGACGACCACCTTGATCTGCCCACCATCATGCTGTTCCAAGCGTACACTGCCTGCCGGCCCGCGGAACTAGTTGATGGATCCAAGAGCAGGGAAGATAAAGATCCGTTGCTGGACGGCTCTGAAGACTAGTGTGGGGATACTGTTATGCTCGATGTCGACCTCAACACTGCTTCAGACATGAACAAACGTGCGTCCCAAGAAAACCAAAGCCATGCAATTCAGCATTACGATCCCAAAGCCGAGTGCGATACCGAAACAGACTCTGAGTCAAACTTCGATGAGACGCTATTTGACGAAGTGGATAATTACGACAGCAATGCGACGCATGGCACCTACTCTAGCAGTAGTAACAATGAAGGAGAGAGTGATGAGGAGGAAGCAAACGACATCACCGATGAATTCAATCTGGTAGGAGACGAAGAGCTGTGCCGAAAATACAAGGCTCTGTGCTACGAGGACATCGTTCTCTGGTCCGTCAGAGATTCCAAAAACCGCGGAAGGGATGTCTTGGCCATGGAGGTTCATTTTCGGCATCACAAAGGTGTGGATAACAAGCCAAAACCGTATGTGTCCTGTGTGACGTTCGATATGCCACATAGTCGAGTACTTACCATGTGTGCAGACCATCTTTCTATTTCGCGAAAACCCTCTCCCAATCTTGTGTCCCATAACTCATATTTCGGCACGCGCTCTAAGAGGCGACGCCATCCAAGTTGAGGGCTTCAGGAACGCTAGATCCTTTTTTTCTACCAATATCAGCAAAACGGCAACCAAGATTCGATGGAAGACGTCGAAGCTCAAAACACCCATTTTTCGACGATCTGTGAGGACTGCCTCTGGCTGGGTCAAATCCGACACGGAACCTATGAAGTATGCAACGTATTTATTCTACCTTGATCGCATCGGCTCCGGCGTGGGGTCCGAGGAGAAGTGGACATCGTATTATATGCGGCGTAGCACCTCCAACGCTATTCTCTGCGTTGCTCCAAATGTTGTCGTGGACCAGGTTATGAGGCATGGACCCCATGGCGGGCTGTATGCAGAATTCCTACCTGAACTCTCGCGTTGGATTCAACACACAAGATGCTTTTCTCGAGAGAGACCCCTCGGCTGACGGCCTTACCAAGGCTTTCACGCACATGAGTATACGGTGCAACCCGGAAGTGCCAAAGGAGATATCTGCAGCCGAGTTGAACAAGTTGACCCCGGACCCCGAGATCGTCAACCTCGAGCGACAAGCCAAGCAGATGTTCACCCAGATCAAGCATGAGTACAAGTTCATCAACGCAGCGCCTGAGAATCTCCAGAAAGAGTACAAACGGGTGCAGAAAGACTTGGAAAGTGCGAAGAAGTCCTTCAAAAACGACATGACCAAAGTATATCAGGAGGCTTGCCGTCAACGCATCCATGACGAAGAGCTGGAGCGGGAAGTGAAGGGAACAGCTGTTGAAGAGAAGACCCAGCCTATCTTCCAGCATCGTTTGAAAGAACGTTCTAAGGTAGTGTCTATCATGTGCGACTTCAGGTTTGATCTGAGCGAAGAAGAGACAACTGACCGAACAGTCTCTGCGATCGACCTGTTGGTTTCCCTAGCCGCTCGCCGTGAGGTCCGCCCCCCACGGTCCTCGGCGAAGAGGGATACCAGTAGCCGCAAACATTCCCCCGATGAGACGCGGCCTCCGCCAACGATAGAAGATATTCCTCTTGTCTTGGGTAAGACACAGTGCATTACTGCGTCGGAAACGAGGAGTTGCCCTATGCTGATCGCATGCGAACTTTCAAGCGCGTTTCCCACATGATGGAGCATGTTGAGAATGTGCATATCAGGCATGAGACTTCGACGAGCCGTTTTACATACGTTTTACATGCCGTCATCCTCAATGCAAGCATCTAGGTAATTTTTTGACCAGCCTAAATCATTTCAAGAACCATGTGCAGACAACGCACGGTGTCAAGCTCCGAGAGCCGCAATATCCGCGAGAGGGTGCAGTGGGATAGAATGTACCATGGCCGTAGTGAAAAAAATGGTCAATTTTAAACGGGTTCTCTAAACGGGATCAATCATGAGTAATTCTGATCGTGGCCTTTCATCCTATCCTGCGCATTTGGTGAGGCCTATCTATCGACATCCTACCTATCGCACCTTAGTCGCGTGCTGATCCGGAATCACTACTAATACTAGCTACACTGGTTATAAAGTTGCCGTGTGTTGAGTTTGGCGAGATTGGTTCTGTGTTGAAGCTTCAAACCCCTCGAATCTGGTCCAGCCGCGCTGCGAAAGACTGCCGTTGGTAAGAAGCGGCTCTACTGACCGCCTGCTCTATATGACTCTCTAGCTCCACATCGATGCTGGTATAATACCGAGTACACTGACCGCCTACTACTTGTGGGTTGTGACATGAGCGCATGATTGAGGATTTTGTCCATGCCTCGACCGCTGTTGACCACTTTCTTATTTCGTGCCTCTCTGCCTCCACAGACAGCCTGCCTCGCCAAATTTTCCAGTCCGAAGTCCTTGCCACATACGTTCTTGCAGTGTTGAACTTTCGACACAAAGTACTGTAACTCATCGTTTAACTAATCGCCATAATGCTCAATTTTGCTTAGATGTACCGACTCTAACTACTCTGCTTTCCTAAGAGTATCACTAACGAAATCCAAGTGGTAAGCATCGCCATCCTTCAGTGAAACCGAACAACCATATGTGGGAGGATCATGTGGCGAATCAGTCTCTCCCAGAGGATTCTGAGCAGCAACGTTGCACAGCGCACGGGTTGACAGCCAATTGTGCCCTTGAAGTGCTCTGCAGTATCTGGCTGAACAGTGGGAAGGCCCGCTCACACCTCCTTCGTAGTCGAACTCGGCAACCCCTGAGGGTGTGAAGGGCCACTCACACTATCGGCAAAATGGGCTATTGAGGAGGCCCGCTCACACCTGAGATCTACTAGGGACCAGACCGGTTTTTGAGGGGTTCTGAGGCGAAGAGCACACCCTCAGCTCCCAAAAGTCGATTTTCCGTCGGATTGTGGGAGTGGCCACAACCCAAACCCAGCGTCCAAAAATCGACTGTTTCAGTCGACTTTTCCCGGGATTCCACGCACCGCCGTGTCGTTGGATGCATTCTTGACGATCTTCCAGCGTCCGGAGCCGAGGAACGACTTGATGTCGTCAAATAGCCTTCGCGACGGCTGAGAGCAATACGTCGCCCAACGTCAGTAGTGGCACGAACAGGGTGACATTCAGTATGGCATCGGAGGCGGTCGAAGTTTCGGTATCGGTTGCTTAGATGACGGTGGGGCGGCGCCGAGGAGCAGGCACGCAGCGAAGACGTGTGAGCCTGCCGATGCCGTTAGCGAGTATACCAACGCGGACGTCCAATGTAGGCCGCCAGCAGACGCAAGGAACGACGGCTGCTTCCGCGCGCTAGACAACGAAGCCGGGGCCGCTCGGGGGAGGAGCGAAGACTGGGCTAGCAGCTACCGGAGACGGCAATGAATTTAAGGGGCCCTTCCTTTGGACCGAAAAAAAGACCCCGGTAGGGCTGGATGTGGGGTCGGGCGAGATTGACATGAAGAAAGGGAAACGCAAGGCGATGATCGGTCAGAGAAAGGAGGAAGACCTGAAGGTCCGTAGGCTAGGGGGAGGCCCTCCAAACTGACTGGATCATGGGGTCGCCTTGCGTCCAGAATGACTCGATGCGATTCACCTCTCATTGAGCTGATTCCCCTTGCGTGTTGTCAGACCTCTGTCACAACCGCGTAGTACAGGGGTCGACTGAAACGAGTGTCCGCCTGTCTACGTTGTAGAAAATTACAAGAACGGCTATTTGTGGGCATCAAGGGTCCATACAGTGCAATCAGAGTTCAAACCTCACGGTGTGAGGTACTGTACAGTAGCTGCCAGAGCTGCATTGCCTTTCCATCTACCATAGTCATTCGCTTTGTACACCCGCCGTAACTTCGCTGTTTCGCTCGCCCTCCTCATGACATCTTTGGACATTCTCTTTTCTGCCGCACCTCCTGTGCAACATCGCTTGCAAATTCGAAATACATTTTCCACAGCTATCCTGTATTTATAAGAGAGCCTTTCCACAGTATCTGCAAATCCCTTTTTTAAGAAGCACTTCCTGCCCTCCAGAAGCGACATCAGGCTTCTCTAGACTCACTGTGGCCAGGGCATATGGATTCCACCCTGCGGGACAGTTTTGAAGCGTCCCTGTCAGTTTGTGCGCTTGCTAAAATTGTGGCAGTATCCATCAATCCCAGTGCGTTCACATCGGCGTCTCCTTCAAGCAGAAGTCGCACGCTTGTTAAGCAGCAGTCGCACTATCTCTATATGGCCTCTATATGAGGCAGCGTGAAGAGCTTCACCGAACTCACCGCCCTGTGCGTTCATATCGGCATCATGTTCAATCAGTAGTCGCACGATCTCCATGTGGCCCTCATATGAGGCAGCCTGAAGAGCGTTGCCAAAGTGGCCGCCATGTGCGTTCACATTGATCCCATCCTCTAAGAGACCCCTGGCAACCTGCGTAAGACCACTGATACACGCGTAGTAGAGCTTGGATCCTTGGGGGGGACCAGAATTTTGATCTCATGTTCGATCCGGTTGATGAAGCCGTAGCGAGCGCTGAAATGTGATTTCTTTCCGTAAGAAGGCAAGCACTTCGTTGGTGAGGTCCTCCGATATCTCTGCCTTTGCTGCGTGTGTCGCCCAAGCATCAGCAGCATAACGCGCCAAAGGGAAATCCTTGCCGTTAATATCGTTCAAATAAGTCAAGCAGGTTCGAGCGATGGCAATGTTGGCTGTATGCGGGGCGAAAATAGGTTGTCGCTCCAGATATTCCTTAACAGAAAAATGGCTGGGGTGTAGCTCATACCTCTCCCCTGCGTAATCGTCGACGCGTATTATGAAAGCCAAACCGGGACAATACTTGAGAATATCAGCCTCATGAAATACTCTGTGCTCTGCGCTAAATCCTCGAGGTGTAGCATCTATTTGAGTAGCGAGTATGTCTTGCCCCTCGGTTACGGTCAAGGGCCGCTTGGAAAATAACAGAAATTGCAAGAGTCGCATAGCGTCCGTATGACCAGCTCCCGGATGGCGAAGACCCGAGAGGAGCCGGATGCAGAGGCACCAACGAGAAAGTCGAAGACGTGAATTTGGCAGATACGCAACTGCATTCAGAGAAAGGCGCCGAGGGGTCACCTTGCGCGGGCCTATCTGAAGACACAGGCGGGGGTGATATCGGACAGTGGGATATAGCGCAGTCTCAGGCTCTCTGTTGAGTCATGAGCTCGACATGGCGGACTGGGCGAGCCTCGGGCCTCTCTCGAGTCATTCAGTCAATGATGAGTGCAATCATACTAGCGCCATGGACAGGATGCACCGGGACGGAACAGCTGCTCACAGTCCTTCCAACGGTGGCTCAGAGACGGCGGAGAAATCAGCTCCGCCTGGCAGCGGCAGGACGATTTGGATGGACTCTTTACGGGCTTTGAGAAGCATCCTCTCGTCCAATTCCTCCGGGTCGCGCCACAACTGTGCGTGAGGCTGGGGCGTGATGCCACCTCATCCGCTCCACGGGAGATGAACAAGATGGAAGACTGTACATATTATGATAGATGTTGTTTATCTGATCTTTTCATGCTAGAAACTGCTGAGCTTTGGCCTCTACTCAGATATTCTTGCTTGTCGGCAGGAAAGAATCAATTTTCTTCAGGGAAGCTTCATAGCGGGATGTTGTCTAGTACCTGTCACGGGCGCTAGATTATCTTGTACTTTTTCGGCCTCCAGCCTCGCTAGAAGCGACCCTTGGCACTCCGCGCTGAAGTTGGAGAGTGTCTCGTCCGTCGGCTTCCAGCATAGCTCGTACACTAGACAGCGGCTCCATGAGACCAATGAGCAAGTGCATGGGAATGCACTTTCTAACTCCAACTGTCGACCAATTTCTCCTAGCTTCCTGCGCCGTTCGGGAGACTTCCACACAGATCTGACCAACCTCTGGAATCTTGGTGTCAGGTTTCTGTAGCGTACTTTGGTTGGACACCACGAGACACGCAGAGGTGTTTCATCTGCGACGATCACTTTCGCGCCCTCATAGCGCGTGTCCGGCGAGAACCAGATTTCTCGAAAGGGCCAATGGACGTGACAAGCTCCGGAAGAGGTTAATGGCATCCTCGTATCGTTGCCAGAATGGGCAGCTCTGGAGCGGCGGTGGGTGGTCAAGTTGTTTATGGCTTCCTATGCATACCTCATCAGCTTTACTCTATCCAAGGGAACTATCGCTTACCCGCTGAGTTATCCCCTGCATCATGGAACTCGTCTCGTCTTCGACTTTGACGGCTATGATAGAACCGTCGGCTGACACACGTGTGCCCCCCATGTCTTGAAGCGTCATGGCCAAACGTCGAATGTGCAGCGGCAGATCCATCAAGGTCTGCACAACAATTCTTTGACGGTGGTGGGGAGCGCGAGGAATGAGGGAACATGACGATTTGTTCTTTAAAAGAAGGCATCAGCTTGAACTGGGCATGAGTCTTATCTTCATCCACGGAGGATGATTGGCTTGGGTGACTCCGGGCGATGTTACGCTTCACCCAAGGCGGTGCTGTTTCACGTGCGCAAGGAGAAGGTTCTGCGCAAGTACACCTTCAGCACCATAGGTATTGTGTGCGCGTATGGCGATCATGTGCGAGCGACAAATTGACGTCTACGGTTGGTTCCGGACTATCATGGAGACTCCCAAACAGCGTCTTGCCACTGGCGCCGTCCGATAGGGGATTAAGGGCCGCCAGACTCCGCAGATAATCTGGGTAAACCAAGGCGTTGGCTTCCATCAAGAGTGCAGGTGGTGCAGGCTCCGTCAAAACATTGAATTTATCCATTGACTAGCTCCACGTGGTGTGTCATGCATGCACACAGCAGTCGCGACTGGCGACCACCTTGTTGGTCTGACGTGCTCTTGAGTTGCGGATGCTTCTGGATGCGGGGTTGCTGAAGCTAAAAGAGGTCAGAATTTCAGTCTGTGTCCTGTGCCGACCCACAACATCAAACTGTAACAACCGGACTGGGCTGGATAGTTCACAGGAGGCATGATCTAAGGTCAGTCCCTCCCATAAGCACGCAAGCACTCACACCACCTGTCACCCCACCATTGCTTCCGCTTGAAGCAGCCCCAAACTATGACAAGGGCAGTCGCCGATTTTGAATGTGATTGTAACCCTGGCGGTCTAGCTCCAAGAGTCTACCCATATCCGCCTGTAAAGCTGTTCCGACTAGGCCACTGTTAGCACATGACACGCTCGGGAGGATGGCTGCTTACCAATGGCCGCAGTGTGGAGGATAGTCTGTGTTGGCGAACCAGGTCGTCAAACATCTCACATGGTAGTCGTTGCTGCATAAGTTGCACCTGGCCCACGGTCCGTCGCTGCCTAGCGCATCCACGCACACGGGGCATTGCTCGGCCGCATTGACGTCCCGGCAAGCTCTTTCGTTTCCCAATCGCCTGTCCTTTCCAATGGTGTGCGGTCGTCGCGCTGCTGGAGCAGCCTCGGACTGAGATCCCTCCGACGACCCAACATTCGTTCTTTCTCCTAAAGCCCTGAGGCGGCACTTCGACGCACGGGTGGATCCGATGGCTCCGATTCTTGAGCAGGCAGGGGCGAAATCGCCGGTGCAGATGGAATGACTTGTTGCCCATCGGCAGGCCGAGCGGCAATCCGCGTACTTCTTCGTACCGGCGCTGGTGGCTCTGCTCTGTCTTGACGAGGAGATGATGAAGGCTTTGGGACTTCTTCCGTGCTCCCCTGGGCTCTTCTCTCGGAACCGCCTCGTCGAGAGCCTTCCTGAATAAGGCCTTCCCTTGTTTCGCCGCCACCTTGGGCTGGGGGGGGGGGTGGACTCTGCGTTGGCTTGAGGGTTCCCGACGGCTGTGCGTGCGGTCTGCCCTGTTTCTCTGGTAAGGTTCCTCGAGACCGCTGCTGACGGGTCACTTGAAGTGGCCTTGCTTCTTCCTCTGCGCTTCCTGCCCGTCGGTCAAGGCGAGCCTCCGCTCCTTGAGAAGCCTTTCCGTCGTCTGTGGGCGCAGCTTTCCGTAGTTTCTGTAGCGCCGCGACAACCACGGTGATGGCGGATCCGTCCACAGGGTGCTACCCACCAGGACGATGCCAACCGTTGCAGAAATAGAGAGCTGCCGCTTTCGACATGTCATCCTGTTCGCTGCTTGCCATCTCGCCCAGCACACGGGCTCTAAGCTGACATTTGATCATTTCCACTGCGATGGGTCACAATCGACTGCAAACCTCCTTTTGCACGCCCGTTGAAATTGGATTTCAACGGGCAACCTTCGGAGAGAACGTATACAAATTGTTTCAGTGGCAGCCTACCGGGACTCCTACCCTCAGGATGGCCACACCCTCCGGTGCAGGCGATCTATCGGCTCACAACTCGTCCTACATTATAAAGAGTGGCTTGAGCCGGCTGTACTTTACATCAAATGTAGTGTCGCTTTCACGGCCGACACAGACTGCGTATCCAGGTACCTTGACAAAAAGCAAAGTGTCCCTGTCACAGGTGCGAGGCCAAACTTGAGTCAAGGCTTAAACCAGCACGCAAATTCAAGGCTCCAGTGATGATAGGGAGTCAAATGCATCCTGCTGGAGTGAGAGTCACTTTCAACTTTACTCAAAGCTGAAAGAAAGTCTTAGCTGAAACCTTACCCGCATGACTTTTAGGGTGGCTGGGGTATACGTGGCCTGAGGAATCTTCTCATAAGGGTCAACAACAACACATAACTTAACAGTACGAATTACCCGCAGTGTGTTGCTGTTTAATTACGTAAGGGACGCTTGAAACCTGAACAGCCGGTATTGACAAACAACAGCCAATACTTGCCTCGCCTTGCAGTACTCAATCACAAGGTGAGCTCGTAAATTCGTCTGGACCGCAACCCGTGTCTTCAATCACCCGACCCCTACTCGGTTCTCTGATCGACTTGGACTCGATATCCAGGGAAGACTCCTGTTCGACCCCGTCGACCTTCGCACAAGAACCTACTGTTGCAGGTTCAGTTTTTGTCTCAGTACAAGGTGTTATTCGTTCAAAAGCTTTTTCGCCGTCTTTTCTCTGCTCCTTTGCAACCAACGCTTAGGTCTCATGATTCCTCCCTCTTCTCTGTAAGAGCCATCCGGGCAGCTCTTCTGTTAAATTTCAACCTTTGGTCAAAATGGGTCGTGTCCAGCTCTAAAGACTCCCACGCTTCTTTTACGTGCATCCGCAATGAGGGGTCTTTCTTGAAGTTCCCAAGAAGGAGGTTCCAAGCAATCTGCCTGGACTTTCGCAGCAGTGTACGATGAAGTCCACATAGAACTGTCTCAGCTTTGCAACTGATACAGTGTTATCCCAAGCGTGCTGCAATTCATCGCAGGATACGGCCCGGCTGAAAGATGTACCAATGTGTCATTCAAAGAGACGGCTCAACACGTAATTTTTGAACTCGCCGCATAGAAGCCTGTCGCCAAGAACCAAACACTTTGTGTCGGTGCTAGAATGGGACGCCAGTGGTAAAATATCGTAGCCGCCGTAATACATCCATTTCACAAATGACCCAAACACCTTGGGGTCCTCTTCCGGAAGCTCAATTCGCTCATCCCGTTTTTCGCTGAGATCCAATGAACAGGCTGTTTGCGAGAAGGGGGACTAGTGTGAAATCAAGTTCTTGGGAAGACACCATTTGTTGGATCTGCTTGTCTTTGTACCCTCATTCGATGAGACTGGCGTGCAAACTAGAATCTCTATAGCGCTGCCGCGATATCTATTAACATCAGTTACATACAGTCTCGAGTCCACCGGGAAACATGCAGGCCCAGTTTTCTTCGATCAGTTCTTGGACTTCTGTCTGTCCTATAGCCCCGTATAAAAAGTCACAGAGAGCTGACTGTCCGCATTTGCAGATCGATCAGCGATGCCTCAGCCGTAATCTGCGAGTCTATATTCCTCGAGACTGAAGGCCCGGAACCCTTTTTGGCAAGTGATGGTCGCATATTGTAGAAGACTACCTTGCTCGGATTCTTCAAGCAGGAAATTATGTCGAACCACCGTACCAAATGTCGCATGAATGGCTTTTATCATTGTTGATCAGCGATGAACACTAGGGGATGCGACTAATGCGTCTGCATGGGAGGCGCGTAGGACTCATAGGAGCTGGTTGGAGTGACAGACATATATTCATTAAGCGGCATCGTAAGAATCCACATGCCCTAAGAGAGCCAAATAAGAAGGGTCGCCCGGAAGAGAGGCAGGAGGATATCGCGGGGATCAATAGGGAAGGCTTATTTTACGGAGAGGCTGGGAAGTTTGGCCGTGTATACCTAAGCTGAACATCTGAGCCAATAACTCGTATAGCACGGCCAGGGTTGTTGGAAACCTGGAGTGTTCGAAACACTCGCGTAGGCGTCAAACTCTCATCTACAGAGTAGCTATACATTCGAACAGATCGAATTGCTTTGATGAGAATGTAGAGCACAGGAGATTATGCGCTGGGGCCAGCTGCTGCATGCTGCTGGCACCTTGTTTGGAACTTCAATTCCATTCTGTTGCGAGACGTGGTTAATGACTTTGCCTTGCCGAAACTATTTTTGCTTAAGCCCGTATATATATTGCACCATCATATAACTATGAACTTCGGAATTGCGTATCGCCTTGAGCAGGCCCATGATAAACAAGTGATATTGATCCATTGGCCAACCAAACACATTATGCCACACCATAACCGTGTAACCTTATTGCAAGACGACTTAGAAATCTTCATAGTATGCGATGTACATGGCACGTCCCTTGTCAATATTTCCGTGAAAGGCGATAATAGGGTCACCCTCCGCCGTGACTCCTATCGATGGGCCTCCTGGGCTCTTGACTCCGTACATTGGGGCCTTGATAAGCGGCTCTGGCGCCCGATCGTAGGGTCCCCATACGTTGTCGCTGAATGCGTACTTGATGTCGTACAGGGGGTCGAAGAAGCAATGGGAGCTGAAAAAGAGAACGTAAGTCCCATCTTCCATACGCCTCATTTCGGGTGCTTCAACTAGCGCTCCGTCTTGTGCTGGAATCCGGTCTAGGATTTCCACGGGGTCCCCGATTTTTGTTGCCCCATCTTCGTAGTCGACCTCTTGAACTATAATAGGTGTTCTGAGGTTCGGATCGTCCACGTTTGCACCGCACGCCTGTTGGATCTTGGAGTTTCCGTCTACTTTGTAAACCACGAATCGTTTTTCAGCGCTCTCATCTTTGAACCCGGAGCCGTCTATGGCGCCGCCTTCCTCGAGCGGGCATTCCCATGGTTCGGGGTCGGCTTGGTAAGGACCAGCAATATTGTCAGAGCGCGCGATTCCGATGCAATGTCTCCCTCCAGTAGGGTGCTCTCCCGAGAAGTACATGATATAAGATCCATCGTCCAAACGCTTCACATCTGGAGCCCAGGTGTTCTTTCCCGTATGCCAGGCCTTTCCGGGCAAGACGTCTGAGTCGAGCCTCTCCCAGCCGTTGAAGGGATCTCCGCTGCCGGATGTGGCTACCTGAATAGATCGGCCCGCTGAACTGGTAGCGAAAGCCCACCAGACTCCATCTTCATCGGTAACGATAGTTGGGTCGGGGAAATCCACGTCGAGGACTGGTATGAGCTTTTTGCCGGCATTGATGATCTTGAGATCGATTGCAGCGCATAAGGCAACCAACGTAAAAGCAAACAGCAGGGGTGATGAGGAAACCATATTCCAAGATTATAAAGCGCAAGATAATTTACGCGGATTCAATCGTGTGGTACAAAGGTGTAATGCCGAACTCGATAGCACATGAAATGGACTGGTATTCGTGGTTTTGGATCTCTATATCAATGATTTTCTCTTTTCGCATTCGTGCTGTTAGATACCTTTTCCACAGTCTTGGTATGCTATATAATCTCTTCACATTGGTGATGGGGCTAAAACGAGAATTCTCGCCGGCACTCTGGAATGGGCACTCTACGCCACCTTCTGAATCCATAGTTACGAGGGGACTCGAGCTAGCCGCGGTTCTGAAGACTAGTGAGGCCACTTCGGTGCAGTCGAGGTGACCAGTTCAAGAGCATTCCCTGCCCAGACACATGTTTCTCGTCCTTGCTGTGCTTTCAGACACTCTGACCTTCCGGCAATGCCGACTTCCTGCTAGAGGTCCCGCTTAATCACAGGTGGCAACCAGCCACGGTCTTGCTGGTGTTTGTTGTTGGCTGGCTATGCTTCGTTGACTGACAAGAATCGCACCTTGCAACGTTCTTGCACAACCATATCATCACACTGCTGCACTTGTCCATCGAGAACAAATGACGAAGAATGTCAGGACGTTGGAATGTTGTAAGGTGAACAGGCCGGGAGGACCCTGCTACTCCTCAGCAATTACACCATTGTACTCGGAAGCATAGCCTTTGCCATCAATTTACTCAACACGACCGATCTCAAAGTAGGGAAAGGCATCATCGTGCTAATTAGACTCGAGTTTATGTTCACAATCCTCTTGTTGCGACCCTTTATGCGGAAGGCACGATGCCCCCACTATTTCCCCCCAATCATCACTACAGCCCCTTTGGATCACCTCAAACTCACAACGATCCGAACTATGGATCATCGATATCATCAAATGATCCTGATAATCCCGTCACGGTTCAGTCACAGAGGCAACCAAGTCACCGATGTATGGGGCCTACGAGTCACCTTACATTCACTTAGTACAACCCAGCTACCAATACACATGTCAGCGCTTCGTTATCTACCATTTCCATAACTTCAGTACTCGGTTCTGACGACTACCCCTCGCACATGTGGCTCAACGTGTCAAGAACTACAAATGACGTCTATTCTACCTACCCTGTAGCTAGCCTAGGCCCGACCGTCACACTTTGCTGCGTAAATATCGCCTCAAAAACTTGTTGCAGTCGACGGGGAGCGAATTAAGATAATTACATAAGAGCCTAAAACGAGTGTCTCGAGAATCGGCGATCATGCCTTCGTTCGCATTTTACCTGTCGGATTCGTGATGCCTTCCTACCTTGCTCTTATTGCCAAAAACCTTCGGGGATGTAAATCGAGTACGTGCCGGTTGACTTGCAACCAAGCGGAAAAATGAGTTTCCCGTGAAGCTCGTGCAACCAGCTCTCATCATTAGACTGGGACGGGTCAATGAAACGTTTCATAAAGAACAGACTGTCGCAACATTCCGTGTAGAAGCTCAGACATTGACCCACAGCCCGAAAACTTCGACACAGAACATTCCGACGCCACATCGAAGAATGAATCCAATTCCTTTACACAGAGTAAATGTTCCTACAATCCTTTGTAAAATTAATCATACCAGGAAATCTGCGTCGATAGAAAATTACAGCGAAGTATTTAATGGGTCAGTCGACCTCTGGAGGCAGAAATATCTGATATCTACAACCACACTCCAACCTCACACACAACTTTACAATCAATCTCAACTTTCCTATTCCAGTCTTTTTCAAGATGCTTGCATACACCTCTTTTATCTTCGCCGCTGTCGTGGCTGCGGCTGCCTTCGAGTCCCGGCCGGAGGCCGCTTACAAGCGCAGCATGCTATCTTCCATGACCATTGAGGACTCTCAAGAGATCTGTTCCAAGAACCAGGAACTTGTCTGCTGCAATAAGAGCAAGGAATGCGGTTCCATTGATGTTGGCGGTTAGTATCCCGGCTTGCGATTGGTGATTAAACTTAGACATTTTCTCCAGGCTTGAACAAAGCCGACCAGCTTGTTGAGCACTGCTCGGCTGATGTTATGTGTTGCGACTTCAGCTCTAAGAACAACATTATGGTAAGTGGTGAACCTGACTGCTTCGCCGATATTACCTGACTGGATCTCTAGTGGGGCGACGTCACCAACAACTGCATCTATGCCGGCCAGGTAGCCTAATTCAGAGTACTTCTGAAGTAATCTACAAAGCCAGTCGTGATTATGACGCGTCTTGGTGGTTTAAGAGTTGGAACTGGGCTGCTGGGGGTAGCTAAATAGGCTGCAATCTTTTCTGTCTCGCTATTGTGTTACACCAACCGGAGTATGAGCAGCCTATTTCTAAGAACAGGGCAGAAGACTGCTTGAGATACCTGGTGCTGACAAAGTACACGATATAACGTCGAACAGAATATGTTTTGCCAATACCTGACCCCTATGAGATGAGATCTAAGAGCAGTTTCCTAACACCCAATCTTAGTTAATTGAAATCGAACCCGCCGTGCTGTTCCTGGGCCAGGCTCACACGAAGTGCAGCTGCAAAGCACCGACACGAGTGTCCGACGAATGGCTGTCAGGCTATATTTCAATGGAGTCAGCAATCTACGGGTTTTTTTTATGCGATGAGCCCTGCCCACCTAGGAACGTAGTCGCATTCACGCACTAATGGTGGAGTAGACAGAAACCCGGCGTCTAGAACTTCCGACGGGAGCAACTCGACATGATGTCTGACGAATGAACTATATCTACTATAAATCAAGCTGGGAACAGAACCATATGGAACTCGGTATATTTGATTGCGACTATGACTACTAGTAATTTATTCCCACGATTTAACGTAATGGTTTAACACAGAGAATATGTGCCTGCCGAGACATACCGTTTGGAAAAACAGCAATAATAACACGAACAATAAGTCAACGGTTATTAATAGTCATTTCTTTTCTTGCTCACGATTATTTTTAGAAATGATCTTCGGACGCTCATTCTGACAAGTGAAATCAGGATCTGAACAGGATTTGTTAGACGGGAACGAGGAAAAAGCAGACATCTACAATCAGCTGAACAGAGAAAACAGTTGATTAAAAACCTATTCCGCTGACAGGCGGTCGAATTGTCGCTGCCAGGGTTACTGAACACGCATGTTGTCGTTGTTTGCATCGAACACTGTGAAGCGAGTATTGTTCAGAATAGTGGGGGGATGAATATACTGACCGCCAATGTTAACAGCGCCGCACTCTTTACTCTTGTCACAGCAAACAAGCTGTTGGTCCTTGGCGCAGATGTCTTCCGACTCCTAGTCCGTCGTCGAGGCGAGCGCACTCCGTTTAGAGATACCCTCAGAGTGAGGTTCCGCAGGAAATACAGCTGCAAGGGCAGCGAACGTGGGCGTAGGGAAGGCAAGCATTTTATTAGGGGAGCGGGGATATGATTGGATGGCTCAAATATGAAGCTGTGTTTGCTAATAGTACTGTATTGAGCGAAGACTGAGAGCAGTGTCACAGGTTCAGCGCGCATAGTTCAAAGCTGCGATATCGTTCTTAGGCCCTTGTTTGTACTTATCAAATGAATACGCGACGGAATGCTAACCACTCGTCCGTTCCACGAACGGAATGCTCAGGTCCGCGCCCACTGGGTCATTGAGCAATGTCTCTGCCTTGTTTGTAACCCTGACTCACATGAATGTTGCATTTGTCTTTGAAGACCAAGCTGGTCCATTTTACTTCGTACGTAGGACACGGCTTACATGAGATACGGGATGCAAGTTACATCATGAAAACGTAGGAATAGTGGGGCTAAGTAACAACACGACCTTTTCAGATGTTCTAGGCCCATGCCCACACAATAAAAAGGTAAACCTCGGGGTGCAGCTTGTCCGGCTCAATGTGTAGTGTATCCTTCTGTTGAACAAGACTCGCACGAGCAGACAAGCCATGCGACCGGCGATAGCTTTGACAGAAATGCCTCATGGAATGCACGGGCTGCTTCTTTCGTTCTTAAGCAATGTGAAGTCTTCGTCACAGAAGCGCAAGAGGCGAGTCTGCCGTAACTCCAGTTGCGAACGACCAAGTGAGCTTGGCCCAGCCCCCTATCTTTCCGGGTTTGGAATGGCATCGTGAACGTGACGTAAAAACCTTTTGCAATCGACGAATGCGGTAGCTGGATCGGGCCATATCGTCGCTTCCAGGCTCCTATAGGACTTCTAAGGCCGATTTTCGCGAGGCATGAGGAAAGAAGAGCTAATGAAGCAAGCGATGATCATTTATGGAGCAGGCCTGCTCAAGGGGGCTGACGCACGGGTCGTGTGCACCAACATCCAGAATCGGCCCGCTCTGCAACCATCACACGCCCTGCCGCCTCAGGCCTCGAAACTCCAAGTAGTTGTAGTTCGGAATGAAAGCGGTCAGGATCACGCCATGAACTTCTCAGAGCATATGTATCTCAACGAGAATCCGGGAGCTTCAGTTTAAGTTGCTTATTCTTTTCCTCTTTCTGGTTTGCGTCGTGAGTCGTCCAGTGTTCAATATGGTCGCTCACATCTAGCCAGGCGGGCTGGCCGATACGCCCAGGGTTGGTTGGACGAGATAGCTTACTAGCGCCCATTCCTCCCGAGCTAAGGAATGGAAGCCGAAGAGTAAATTGAACACATTCCAAGCTAACACATTCCAAGTAGGGAAATTATGTGCTGCCTTGATTCAGGTTATCTGCAACCGTGCCCGGCATAAGATATCTATATACGAAAGTTAAATTGAACGCCATTGAGAAACTTTGCTGTCGCTGAATCTGTAAGCATTCCGGCCGCGACGTTAACGCGCAAAATGATCTCAAGTTCTCCTGACCATGGTAGAAAACGCTTCGAGGGCTTGCAAGGGTAGACAAAGTTCTCTAACATAACCCGCCTTAGGTCATCGTGGATTGCCACCCTGTTGCAAGAAGGTGGAGATGCTTGGTGTAAGTCGGTGTGTTCGGTCTTGTGCGGCATCATTCCAGAGTCTGTCGATCTTGCCACAACGCGTCATAGGATTCAACTGCTTTCAGTATACTTTCATTCCATTTCCCTTGCTTGTTATGGTCAGGTTGCTCCTCCTCAAATAGAAATGAGTGAGGTCTCAAAGCGCAAGATTAGGCATAAAACCAGACGCTGCCACCAGTCCCCAGATTGGAAGAGTGGCACCGTTGATCACCCCGATCTCGAATAATTCTATTGATATTTACTTCACAAACTCATTACACATTCTTCGCTATGTGGGCTCCTACTCTCCTTGCGATCGTGGTTCCCGCTCTGGCAGGGACTACTCCCCTTTCCGCTTTGGTCTCTCGCCAGGATCTCTCCAAAATGACGGTTTCTCAAGCAAATGATGCCTGCGGAAATGGACAGACTATCTCTTGTTGCAACTCCATCAAGCAAGGTGATGACATCTCCGAGTCTGATGGCGTCCTCTCTGGTATCGCCAACGGCCTCCTCGGCGACGGGTTGACGCTGGCCGATGATTGCTCCAAGCTAGATGTTGCTGCTCGTAAGTACAAAGGAGTAAAAGATTTGGCACGAAAACTGACCAGATAGTTATTGGTGTCCAGGACCTTCTCAACGACCAGTGCACCAGCAATGTTGCCTGCTGCCAAGACAGCGAATCAGAAGCTGTAAGTCGATACCGGACTGCTGAGCCACAAAGATGCGATTTAACACAAATTAGAACGTCGGCCTTGTCAATGCAGCACTGCCTTGCGTTGCATTAGGTAGCCTGATCGGCTAAGAAGAGATTGACGGGAAGACCTCCTGAGCTCAACAGGCTAGAATGCGTCTCCAGGTTTTACACTTTATCTCAATTCAATGCAGTCTCTTTACCTTGCGAAGTTTTCCGACACTTTAAGGAATACGTGGATGATGCATAACCCTCCAGAAATGAAAAAACTTACATGATCGCATACAGTAAGGGCCTTGTCGATAACCAACCCCTCGTAGCATTCTTTCCGAGGGCTTGGCTATCAGAGAGCTGAATGCAAATATCTACTCATTACTCCCCCCATTCGACCTTGTACGCAATATCGTCGACAAATACGGCATCGCTGAGTCTGATATTCGTAACTCTACTGCAACAGGCTTTGTGATAGGCGTTATTGACAGGCGGAGTAGCCTTCCCATGGCCATACAGCGTACAAATACGTAGATGGTCCAACCCTGAAACAGATTTCTGTAATTAAGAGCGCCTTTTTTCCCCTGACCCCCTCACATTATCGTCGCAGACAAGATTCACCTCTCAGCTTGGAACGAAAGGTGCGTCTTACCATGCAATCTGGTTACAGCAACATCTAAAAATGACTTGGTGAATAACGATAAGGCCTAGAAGGGAACAAGCGATTCAGTCAGCCCTTAAACAGCCGACCTCCGGGTGGATGTCACCTTCTCGTCCTAGACAGCCAAGAAAGTCACCATTCTATCAGATTTGAGCTCTTAATAAAAACAACAACAACACTCTTACGCTATGTATGCCTTATCATTCCGCGCAACTGCTCTGGATAGCTGATTGGGCCCCACTTAAGAGTGCCCCAGCCTGTAGATTGAGAAGAGGATTAGGGCAGGTACAAAACACATCGCAAACGTAGACTGCCTTTCGGTCTTTCACACAGCATTCTAAGAGGCTATGACTGGAAAGATATATGAAGGGGATTTAGAGGAGTAGAGCCTATTTCTTTTAGCTCAGAAAGGTTCTTTGGCAGCTAGACGTGCGAATCCGTACGCCAACGCCGACGAATCCAAGGTTCTGAGCTGGCCGAACCTTGGGTCTCTCTCGTACGCAGCACAATCCAGTTGAGGCTAGTCCTCAATCCGAACTCGTCAAGGGTCGGATCACTAGGCAACAGGGAAGCTCTCCAAAATCAATCATTAACGCTGTGTATTCCTTTACAAGAGGCCAAATTGGAAATATGCATCAGTTGGCCTTTTAGAAGTCAGAGTATCGTGCGGTAGAAGAACCACACCCATAGCAAGCGCGTGCAGGGCAGGGAATTTGCATTTTGGGCACGGAGAAAGCCTTATAATATGATGGTCAAGGTCTTTAGACTCAAAGTCAGGAATAAACATTTGGCGAGGAAGTCAGTGAGAGAGGTGGTCATACAAGGCTCGCTGAGACAAGGCCGCGGCGCTGTGGCCTTTGCGGTGTGCCTGGACATAATGCACGAAATTGTACCATCAAAGCAAGCCCAGTCGAGGAAAGCGATGCCAACAATCTTGAACCAGCCATGACAATCATACTGTAGTTAAGCTAGATGTGAAATGGGTTGAAGAAGAAGATGGGTTTGGATGGATGAATGCCGAACGATTATGGAGGAGGCTATAGCACACGCTGTCAAGCGGCGCTGGAAGCAAGAGATCCCCCCTAAGCCGAAGAATGCTCCTTTTTATTACTTAGACCCAGCAAGTGCAATGATTCCTTCATCCGTAGAGATAGATATAATGATTGAGATGCGTATATGACAAGCGCTGTGAAGCAAAGACGAAGCACCTATAATCATAAATGCGAGCCGAGACACGTATGAGCGAGACTCCCGTAGTTCCTCTTTGGCTCTAGATTCTCGTCGGTAGGAAGTTACTAAAAGTAAGCCTTCGAGTGGACTCCATAACGATTTTCTATTTTTCGAGGTGCATTCACGGTCAATTTTGGCGTAGTAGTATAAACTACCATTGTGTTATTCCACGGCGTAATATAAATAACTTCGTAGGCCGAGATCTGTCATAAAAAGGTTCCCCTTTCTTGCCTTTCGTGTAATGCACTCAAAGAAGTAGAACCGGGCTGTTACGGTTGTGCCTAGGGCACAGACCTTGGTGCAGGGTAGTTCGTTTACCTTGCCCGATTCAGCCGGCTGGCCCCTCAGTCACCATAGTCACGTGTGGTGACCGCGTGGCTACCAACGCCTCGCGGCCCGCCACGCTCTCTTGAATTGAACAACCAATTCAACCCATCTGCGACCATCTCAAAGTGTTACTCTTAAGCATATTTAGGCAACGATGGTGAAGTAATAAGAGTAAAACAGGTAGTTAGAGTTCCTTATTCGCCGATAGAGAGAACTATAAATGATATCCTTGGTACCTTTAGAGTCCCTGGTTCTGTAATATGCTCATCTCTCGGTGGATCGCAGCTCGCCAAGACTATTAACCTGTATGCTGATCCTCCCCACTAATCGAAATCCCGTCCATAACCGATTTTAGTGTGCTGAGGACAGTGGCGAGTTTCCGTTTCTCGTGATCCTCAGAGTCGAAGTGTTTGCCTTCAGAGATTTGCCCGATATCCATAAGCTTGATTGGGTGATTCCCAAGGCCGGTTAACGAATTTGCTATCTCAGTGTTCTGAGTATCTTGTCGAAGAATGAGGCCAGAGCCCTCCATGGCGTGAGGAAGTGGCATAGAAAAGGTATTATTTGCCATAGAGGCGAGGAGTATAGCGGTGAGAACGAGTTTCATGGTAATAGGGGTGGTGGTGGTTGATATTCTTTTATTTGATTGTATAAAATATTCGGGAGAAAATTAAAATCTAAGGAGCCATGTATCACTTATATATGAGATGCTAATGGCTTCCTGAGATCCTCGACCAGTGAATCAAATTCCTAAGGTACGACCTTGACGCGCTTGTGAAACAAGCTGGAATAGATACCATTCCTCTAAGCCACTACGTGGATTGCTAAGCCGAGGCCCTACGAGACAACTTAATAGCTTCCGCCTTTTGAAACAACGAAAAATAACAGAGGTTGTTTCTTCAGCTCGACCGAGACATCAATTTTGTTCCACTCGTTGCTGGACTCATTGGGCCCCGCCCTATCTGCCTGCATGTGTAATGTCGCAGGAACACGGGACTGCTACCGGACCTTTGTGGAATATTTGGAACGTGAAAAAAAAACACCTCAGAGAGAAACTCTTTCATTGGCAGATTACATGACCCTACGGATCTTGGGGCGTGCATTTTCTTTATACTCCGCTCGTCATATCATTGACACTGCTGTCCTAGAAAAGCTCTGGGTCCCTTGGCAGTTTGTTCGATTTTAGTACTTTGCAGAGTGTAGTAGAAGAGAATATAGTAACGAGAAGATTAGGTAGATTTGAATGCCTTCTCCGCTGAATATCACGCGTAAACTGGAATGGAGCAACGGACTGAGCTAGTCTAGATCTCGGATTCCCAAGGTCTCACATCCCTTGCATTCACATTACACGGACGAGCAACGTCGCCGAGGCTGGCACACTTGTGCTCGAGTGGACCAGACTTTCCGACCTGACGGGCGACTCCGAGTACGCTGAGCTGTTGCAAGAGGCGGAAAGCTACCTGCTCACCCCCAGCGAGGAATACGAACCTTTCCCTGGTCTGACTGGCACGCACATCAGTATTGAGGACGGTCATTTCATCGAATGACACGAAAGCTTGACTGGGAGCCAATGGCCTGACATTCCATATAGTGTAGTCAGACGCAGGGAGACTAGATCGTAGAGCATACGGCAGCTATCTGGGGTAACGTTGCAGTCCTGATAGCACCGGAAGCGCGTATGAACACGATGGTAGTCTAGAAATCTCAGCTTGTTGACTCTGTTGCGGCGAACCATAAATGTACATAAGAAGGTCGCTGAGCATGCGGCACTAGTCGAACCCATTTGTCAGGCAGTCCCATCAGCCCTCACAGCAAGCAGCCGCTCATTTACTAACCCATAGGTCACTCGCTTTTTCTTTTTCACTTCTTACGCACTCATAATCGTCATTGAGTTAAATCAGAGCATCGGAAACATGTGGTCCTTCGCCGTGGCTAAGGGGTTCGCCGCCCTTCTTGCGAAGGCAACTTCAGAGCACGATAAATTGCATACTCCCGGCGTTCGCGACTATAGCTTCCACGGCTGTGCTGACGAGCATACGCTGGACACTGATTTCCGGAAGATCGTAACTTTGAAGCGTGAATCACTGTTCCCTGCTATCTGTGGGTCTATTTGCCACGAGCTTTATGTCGCTACAATTCGAGGGTAGGTACACTAGTATACTTAGCACTCATCTTTGGGGTAGAACTTTTAACACCAACCGCGATATGCCTTTAGTGACTGTTACTGCGCTGAAAGTATCGATGGACCCGTTGACACTACCGTCTCGGAGTGTGCCCCTGACGTTCCCACTATCTGGAAAGACGAAAAGTTCGGGAAAATGTCCTTGGTAATGATTGAACCAACTTCTAAAGAGGCCCCTGAGAGAATATCTATGGAAGAGTCTAAAGAGACACCTAGGGGTCGACCTAAAGAAACAGAGAAGTAGATATCATCGGACGATAACACTGGTCCTCAGCCAAATGCCAACAACGACCATACGATTCAAGATTCAGATGACGAAAATCCCTTTGATGTCGACTCTCTATATCTTGTGGACTCAGATGAACAGGAGAAATCGAGCTTTGGCATTCACACGGATGGCACCGATAACAATGACGACCCTAGACCTTGGCACTGGAAGCAGGAGCCAGAGCACCCTAGGTCAGACCATGAGACTCCTGCGCCAGAGCATCCTAGCTCGAAGCAGCCAGAGAATTATGAGCCTGGACAGCCCGATCCGGAGCACCACGAACCTGGAAGGCCAGGAAATTCCGAGTACTCTGGACACCAATGCCTCAACTGCCCGAGGCCTGAAAGCCCCGAGCTTGCTGTTGTCGAGGACATGTACCACGAGCCCCAGGCCGCCGAAGTTTGTGATGAGCTTGAATGCCAGGGTGCAAACATCTCGAGCTCCAGACTCATGAGCCAGTGAGCCTTGTTCATCCTGGGGGGCCTCAGCCGTCCTCCCCGGTTATAACCACATGGGCAGCGAGGGGGAGCTCACCGAGGTGGTGTCAGAGTTATCCGAAAATCTCAGACCGGGTGGCGAGTACAACTCGCCTCAAGGGAAAAGTGGCGATGATGTAGAGGAAGAAGGTACAGAGTCGTCGGAGACCAAGGTCCATGTTTCAGCCGTGCCTACGTTTGCTGTACACCTAGCTCGCCCCACGCATGCTTCCACACATGGAAACTCTACTGTTATGCAACCACAAGTGCCTCCTCAGGTAGCCTTGGGCTCTCGTGTGGTGGAATCGGTGTCCGCTGTGATCATTTCGCTTGGCATTGCCTTGCTGGCATAGACATAAATAGCCAGATAGGATCCTTATAGTGAGCCTTCAATGCTGGTCACCTGATGGTACGGACGTAAAAGTATCTGTTGGACACGTTAAGGCTAAGCAGTGGTTATTCGGATATAGGCAGTGGCAATAAAGCATGATACATGACGTTCTATCGTGCTGGCATAGGGCCACTGCATTCCCCATTTATGCTTCCAGTTCAGGGCTTCCTCACTGGTAGATCATGTCTTTCATCACAGACCCAATGTGATAAAATATTTTATAATAGATAGGTCACCATCTGAGCCGTTCCTAGAAACACGCCATCAGAAAAGGTGTTAATAAACAGCACTAACAGTAATATAAGTATGCTACAAAACTTATAGATCTTAGGCTGTCCTCGGATGGTGGTTGCTGTTGCTCTTACACAAGGCTCGGGTCTCGAGGAGCGTATCCTACGTAAGTTTCCGGATGAGCAGTGCCAGAACTTTTTTGGCAAGTGAGGAGGTTGATATGGAGGCGAGAGGTATGCGTGCTGGGTTTTCTGAATAGTGTTACTGTCTACGCGCATAATTTTGCGTAGCTTGAGAACAATGACAATATGTCGCTAGTCTCTGGCGGCGTTGGGTCCTCGGATGGTACAAGAGATAGGGGTCGCTGGTTTAGTAGCTGGGACCCTGCCTGCGCACCTCCAGAAGGTTGCTGGCTGAGCATGTCACGTTTGGATCCTTGCTATCGATCATGGGACTTTCGAGGATAGGAGTCGGGTCTTGCGGACCTTCGAGAAAGCGTTGAACAAGTCAATCCATTAGGACGCTCAAGGCCATGTTTCCTGACCCTCACTCACTGTGGGGGTACTTATGCAGGTAAGTTGAAAACAAGGCGCACGAGTCCACACAGAAGGCGACCATCTGATCTCCAACAGTTTCATCAGGGGCTTGGTTGGTGAATTGGGCTTTGATCTGATTGAAAAGATATTCTGCGTTGGTAAAACTGGTTGGAGACATTGGTATATAAGGGATGTTGGAGGGATCCTTCTTGTCTAGATAAAGGAAACTGCAGACGTTAGGAGCACGAATGATAGAAGTCGGAAGCGATGACTCATTCTTCGAGATAAGGCCGACGAAGCGCGATATTGCAGAAGCGTACGACTATAGTGACACCGAGGTATGCCTTTTGGGGTTACGTTAGCTGTCAAAGTTGCTCAATAGCAAAGTAGCCCGGCACCGTACTAAGCCTTGCCCCCTAGCTTTATAGAATCGTAAAATGGACTTGCTGAACGTGTGCTCACGCGGCAACGACTGTTTCCAATGCCTTAGCCGTTGCATGATCTGGAATTCGCCATTGTCGACATTCTAATAGCTCGTACTCTGGGTGTAGATGGCGTATTCTCTCCGCATATAACCAACCCATAGCAATTGTGCCGCTATAAGTGATGCGAATAATGAGCTCTTTGGGTGATAAACGAGCTCTGGGAGCTTAGCGCCGGAGGGTGTTGC
Organism: Tetracladium maxilliforme; assembly: GCA_037074925.1. Lineage (NCBI taxonomy): Eukaryota > Fungi > Ascomycota > Leotiomycetes > Helotiales > Tetracladium > Tetracladium maxilliforme. The sequence goes on from JAYRCL010000055.1 coordinate 48,460, forward strand.
TGATGGGGCGGCTCGGAATCTAGGCTGGCGGCTGGCGGCGAAGTCGATTCCGTCGCAAAGAAGCAGCGCCGCGATATCCGAGATAGAGAGGAATGTGACGGACCGGGGGCCAAGATGAAGCTTGTCTTGGCTGTGCAGCATTCACTAAGGCGATTAGCGGTAGCCGAGACCGGATGGCACGGCTGGTTCTACCAGAGTCCGGCGAGCTGATTCGGCGTGGACGATGCGCTCGGAGGTTGGGTCTTAGATCTGATACAAGCTTTCTATGTGAAGTTCTATAGATAGCGCAATGCGTATAGCAATGCCCATGTTTGTCTTCCGACGTTAGCTAGGTTATAACGTTGTGCTCTATGGTACTCGAACTTACATGACTATCCTTTCTAAGGTCATGGCTTTCCTATGCCGTGCTGAGCACATAGTAGTCTTAGCACCTCTAGAGCAGCGGCTCAGCATAAAACTCCTTTTTAGCAATTCTCTGCGCAGGATCAATGAAAAAGCGGGAGGTCATGAGCCCGACCCCATAACGCGACCGGAGCGATGGACTCGAGCGGGCCGATACGCTGAGTATTGATAGGAGGAGAAAGAGGTTAACCGATCGATAGTTTCTGCGAAGAATCTCCAGATATCGTTCCGTAGGTATGAAGTCTAATTAAAGTAGTGTCGCGAAAACTGCTGGAACCCGTCAATCATCTCTTCCAAGCGCATTACGTCGAGCCCGCGCGGAGCGTCCTGTATTTACAGCCGAGCTGCCCTTCTGTAGAGAATTCCGAAACTCGCGATCGTTACTTCGCTCACCCTAAGTATAAAAGTAGCTGCAGTAGTAGAGAGTCAGCTTCGGTATCCCTTGGTCGCTGGCGCCCACAGATTTGGCATTGCAGCGGTCCGTCGACGAATCCAAATCCCGCATACCGTCCACTCTCTTCGCCATGCATCACGCATGTACGGCACGGCGTGCAACCGTTGTCGTTTCCACACCTTCGCCTGCGCGCCTTGCAGCTAGAGCCGTCTATCAGTCCGAGGCTCAATGGGTGGCTAAGAGGGTTCGGCGACTCACTGGTTGCAAGCGCTAGAGGCGTGAATACCGAGGACAGGCGCCAAAGCCTGTCGTTGTCGCGGAGACGGGGTAAAAGACGAGTTGTCGCCCGTTGCTGGCAGGTCAGACTGGGACTGATATGATGGGTCGAGCGCCACGCGGTAGTTGAGCTCGATTTGATTCCATGCGTCTGAGACCGTTGAATAATATATATATATATAATACTTCTTTCGGGATGGAATGGTTCGGGCAGCACGTTCAAGAGAAACGCAAAGGTCGGAATCGCACAGGGATGCCCACGCGAAGCGTGCCACTCTTACGATAACATAGCCTCGACGAACATAAGCTGCTCCAGCTGCCAAGCTACCCGAATAATTTTCTGCTTCCATTTCCCTCCTCTAGCATTTTGTTGTACGCTCTCAGATTCTCCATGGTCGAGGCTGGATAGCCCATGTTTGCCACGGCTGGTGCTTGTAGGGCTGAGGAAGTCGAGAGGGTCCATATTTGGGAGGTAGAAATTGAGCCTGATGGTTGCGTCAACGTGTGTGCAGTATTGCTGTAATCGGATTGTCGACAGGACTCGCTGCAATGATCAAGCTGTTTCGTCCAATTGCCACAGGCGAGGCAGATATCATAATCCATAATAAGTCCCAAAATTCATGCAAGTGTGACTGAAAACGAAGTATTGGACTGAATGAATTGAGAGGCACTGCGATGCTGTTATACTCGAGCAACTTGGCCCTTCCAAGCAGGCCGTATCTTAACACTGCAGATGGGACGCTAGACGGCTGCTATCAGATGTTGACCCGTCTTTCGCTGACTTATAGAAAACGCAATGCCTCTATCATTGACCAATAACACCTCCCCACCAAATGCCAGAGGAACCGGAGCCAGAGGAGCTATAGGGCTAGTAGGATTAAGTTCAGGCGCCGTCGGGTACCATCGGCGCTATTAACATTCCGCGGACAGTCTTTTCCGGCGATGATGTGTTGTAAAGCAATCCTCTGTCGTCCTCTGTGGATAGCTTGACAGGGTAGCTCCACTGAGTGTCCCAGCACTTCTCACACTACCCGTTTTTGCTCCTGACACCATCTAGAAGTACTTCAGCGTAACAGCCAGGGGCTGGATGCTCGGTCGTTGCCACAACTTGCCTTGTCGACATTACGGACAACCAGTACCGCTTGGCAATGATGCAGGAGATCATGCTTGTTGGGTAAGTCAATTAAAGCGCATTGCGGGGTGGCAGACGCAACTCCTCTTTTTAGGCGAAGATAAGTCGAACTTGCTATCGTCTGTTACGGCTGTGACGCTTATAACGAATGGTAACCCGTGGATGGTGAGGTGGGTTTGCAGAAAGGACTTTCTCAGCATCGTGATGTTGTTTCTTGGGAAGGATGCTTTACTGGACAGAGCGAGTGGCGCTCTAGACAGCCTGAGCTATTGCAGGATAGATTGAGTCCATAGAAAGATTGTTTAGTGGATTCCTCTGGTATGTGATTCGCTTGCGCACTCGAGTCCTTTCCAGTACAGAAACATACCTCCTGTTTGTACTTCTATGCAATACCTCCGCCTCAATGGATTCAGATGTACGCAACATCTCATACCTAGGCAGGCAAGAGAAGGAGGGAATGTAGGGGTACCTGAAGCGTCCTTCGTAGGACCAGCAAAGCCATCATACCCTTCAGGGGCCATTGAGGGGTTCTAACAGCTACTAGGAGCAACCCCCACTCTTTAGAAAGGAACAATGCTAGATTCACTCATGAATTCCTGTCCAACGTGCCTTCCCTTATCTCATCCATCTCTCATTAATTCTACAATTCAAAGCTCATTTTCCCAGGATCCCAGTCTTAACGTCGCACCAACTAGAGGTCCCCTGTGTCCCTAGGCCCCATGCACGAACCAGCCCAATGCACACATATACTCGGTGTGGAGCCCCGTCGCTCATGTTGCGGGTTCATCCAGCCCACGTACGCATGTACGGTGCGAAGGCGCGCGCCTGTTTCTAGACCACACATGACCTGCAGCAGAGAGTAAACAGGAAGCTGTTTTGCGGCCCAGCTTAACTCGTCGCGGCCGCGTAATGTGTCGAATCGGGACACGAAGCGGTATGGTGTCGTGCGGGCCCAAGCATAAGGTGTTGCGGGCGAGGCTCAGGGCGATAACCTGCAGTAAAATGGGTTGAGCAGTACATAGTTCGGTCAAGGGCTTCCAGGGGTCTATGTTGCCAATTATCCTATCTAAAGGCGGACAGTGTAGTCTCAATATCACGTGGCGCAAGCAGTGAGGAGATTTGCGGTCGAGATTCTGTGGTACCGCTGATATTGACTCTGCCGAACTTAGTGAAATATCAAAATTCAAACGCAGTTTCCAGGAGAACCCCTAAAACAATAATGAGAGTGTCCTCAGAATCAGCTCCTCTGTTGCTGCGCGTGTAGTCATGACCTTGCCCATAAACAAGGGCATACTAGGTTGGTACAGGAATTCTTGCGAGAAACAGAGGCCATAAAGGAGCAGTGACCGTGACCGCATCAAAATAGATCTGGAGAGGATTATAATTGCAAGCAGCGCCAGCGTCCGTCTTGTTAGAGCCCAAGTGTCCGAAACACACGCTCCACTATGTCGCCTTCCTCTCGAAGGGCGGGTAAGCAGTCAAAAGCATTTGAACGTTCCCGACTCCTAAGCCACAGTCGTATGACACTTGAATGTTAACCCAGCGACTTCAGGCCATGCTGAGTGTGATGATGCGTTCCAAATCCCTTTCTACTATGCAACTCGAGCCCAAGGTCACGCCGATGCTGCCTGTCACCTGAAATCTTGTCTTCGTAACCGTTCGGTGCTTGGCAATGACTCTTCGGCTCTGGCAAACCACCCACTGCCCCGCCTATTCCTCTCCTCCCGAATTTTGCGCTGGGTAGTTGAAAGAAATGAGGTCCCACGATGCCGCTACCCAAATTGGACAAATACCAAGTGCCCAGCTATGCATGGAGTGCCCTCAAACACGTTGTAGAGGCAACTTTAGAAGTTGCAAGCAATGCCCCAATGTGTACTTGCAGCCCTTCGACTCCTATGTTGAAAGCTCTCGTCCTTTTGTGTTTCCCATTTTTGTACGCGGAGATTGCCGGCTGGGGAAGAAATTCACCGGCCCAACATGTAATGAGGCACATTCGCCACATGCCGTGTGTTGATGGATACGTGGGACCCGTAAACGCCGGTCATCCCGATAGGGCCATCTGGCCTTTAGTGTCGAGGATGGCATGTCCGTTGCCATTCAATGTAGATGTTGTGCCATAAAGTTGCTGCTGGAAGGCGGGAGTGCCATTGGCGACTGCGGGGCGTTGGTACGCCGTGCCAAATCCCCAAGGGATGTGGAGCGCCGCTGATAGCGGGAAAGCCGTTCACGGCGTCGCTCGATGATCCACGAATACTATTCGTAACGCCGATACTGGCTCGGCAACTGTGATGTTGAGAGCGAACACCGAGTGGGTTTTTGGAGAAGCTTAGCCTGATCCCGCCTTTAGTGCGGTTGTGAAGTGGATGGCCGTAGTTCCTTCAATGCCTTGCTCGCAAAAGACATATCCTCGAATTCAACGAAACAAATAGGACCATGATTCATAAGCCGGAAACACAGACGCTTATATCCGCATTGTTTTGAGAAGACAGCTTTTAATTCTGCCTCGTTTGTTTGCAGGGGTAGGTTTCCGACGTAGAGGGTGTTGCAGGGGGTTCTGATCAGCCGGGTGTATTGTTGGGATCATTTGCCGCTGCTGGAAATAGGTATTGTTGTTCCGCGTATCCGGAACAGATCGGTAGCCGTTATTTTCCTTCGCGTGCGGCGAAGGACTGTTGCCAGAGAGCGACACTCGGTCTACCGGAGGGTCCTTCAAGGAAGACGATCCTGCGAATATATGTTGAGGCGAGATGTTGGTGTCTAGGTTCAATTTACTCATTACATCAAAGGGAATCTGCGTCGAAGAGCAAGACCGCAGTGATGAGTCACCGCTCTGGACGAACGCGGCATGGTCGCGAATCATGCGCTTGCTCATCTCATCATCGTTGACGTTATTGTCAAAGAATGATTGCCCCCTCGCGCCAGGACTTTGATCGTGGAGCGATTGCGAGCCAGACCCGGCAGGTGTTCCTGTGGAGCCATATGTGCTATGAGGATGAGCCTCGTCGTCTCTGACTCTACCACTAAGGATGCTGCCATCGAAGTCGTTTCCCAAGAGCTGAGTTTCATTGCAAACGCAACTCAGCCCGTTGAGCGCGTTGTCAACACTCAAGCTCGACTATGGAAGCGACCTTGTACCAACGGTCCACCCACAGGTGAAAGCTGGGCTAGTGGCGGCCGTACTGAAGCTGGTCGGACTCATCTGCCTCGAGGAAGAGGCAGCGATATACACAGAGTCTCCTGGTTGGAAGACGTCTACACTCATGGTGCCCGTCTTGGCTGTATTCAGTTGTCTGTGGAGACTTCTGTGAATCAAACTACCAGTGTCCAACGACTTTACATGAACATGTGCCTTCATTAAACTATCGGGTATCGGCCCTAGTTCAAGCTGGACATTGAATATATCCTTTGTAACCCACACGAGCATGGACAGTAATGTATCCTCGGTCATGCCAGCGGGCAGGCCAGCAATTATGACTTCAGCTCCTAAAGAAGGCGTTCGTCTTGCGAAGGCGGCCTGAAAGGGTGCCACAGTGGAATGACCGGCAGTCTTATCGGAGCCGAAGACGGCGGCATCGTTGATCGAGCCCATGGAGATCGGATTGGTGTGACAGTCTGAGGCGGCAGATCAGGAGTCGTCGTTGAACTGGGCGGTTGTCTGGTGGTGCTAACTTGCGTGAGGGAAACGCCAGAGGCAGAGAGGGAGGGCGAGGCTGGTGAGATTTGTCGCGGTCGAGCCTAGCTCTGCGGTTGTGCCCCTCGATCTGAGCGAGACAATGGACATGATGCGTCAATGAGACTTATGCGCGGGCACTCACCATGACTGCAAGGTCCAACCATTTTCAGTGCTCAATTTTTGAAACACTGCTGACAATTCGAGACATGATGAGAAATTCGTGTTCCAATTGCAGTACTGGCTTACTAGCGTGATCGAATGGCAAGGAGTGGGTGATCAACGACAGCAACACGTTGCGCTCACACGATGGACTTGGCAACTCGCGAGACCGGACCTTTTCGTGTCAAGTTGAATTCTCAATAAGTTGCGACTATTTTCACGTTCATTTACGATGATCAAGGTGTTTTGATCCGACTTAGGGAACCTTAGAAGAAATTAAGTTAAACGAAAGGGAGCTTCAAAGCATTTATGGCCAGGGCTCTCTACTTCGCCGACGGCAGGAAGGAAGGGCTTCCGCTTCAAAGCGGGTCACTATTGGCATTGGAAAATACCCGAACGACGCCAGCTGACGCATGGCTGTCGTGAACTCACTGTTTGCTGCGGGAGCTGGACCAACCAGGGCGGGATGTAAAACGGCGCCCTGAGGTGTCAAAACCCGGCGATCGAAATCTCATGTTAGAGGCCTTTCGCCAGCTGGCAGCAACACCCGCTATGGTAGCCTCAGGATGGGACAGCGTCTTCATGGGCTTTGGAGGCTTCAAGTGGGCTACTTCAGGGACATAGCCCTTGCCGAGTAATCTGTATGGATGTACGCCGGCTCTGGTAATGACTCTAATCTCAGATCCCATCGACTTTGGACATCAGGGATGCGGAACTTCCCAGCGCCTTTCCGCTACAGCCTGACTGAATAATCGTCGATGGTCACCATCATTTAGTCACGATAGAATTGAAATTGTGTAGAACGCGCTGATGGGTAGAGCATCTGGCCGCTCTTCCCTCCTCTCTCCTTATCCTTTCCTTTTTGGCTCTTAGCCTCGAGACTGGAACGCGAATGAAATCAACACTACCTCGAGCAAGGGATCTGGCACATCAGCTAGCCAGTGACCAATGTTCTATGAAGTCTAATATTTGTACCTGTAGCCTTTTAGACGAGAGTTAAGTGAGCGAAGGAAGTGTGTGTGGAGGACGTCTGTAATTGGGCTGATCTGGCGGGGTAGTGGACGGATGAAACTTTCCGAGCCAGCGCTGGACCGGAGCATTGGAGGCTAGATACGATGCGATGTGATTCTGCATGACATATGATCCGTCACAACGATCCCAATCTCAGCGTGCTCTGTGAAATGGGTGAACATGAATGTACACGTAGCCGGCCGAGACCCCTGCGCTGCTGCTGAAAATACAGGTGGACTGTGTTTTCCGTCGATAATGAGGACGGGAAGGCCGTAGGTCCTTGCTCCATTTGCGCTTATGCCCGGTTCATATTTTCAAACTCGCCCTGCACTTACAACATTTCGGCCGCTGGCTCTTACGGTTGAAATCACTCTCACAGATTCAAACCACGGATATCTGAGGTCGACAGACGTGATATTAATACTGTAGCAGCTGCCGGCAGCCCTGCCGGCAGTGGGTTGGTCAGCAGCACCGCAGCGCCCACATCACCTTCTCCAGTAGCCTTCATATAGCTACAACCATCATCATCTTCCGTTGCACTCACATTTCCACGAGAGTCACGTCTTCTTCTCGGTACTTTCCCGGACTCCTTCAACGTACCACGCAATTGTCCTTCGTCGCAAGCTCTTTCGCTGAATGAACGATGTGGCCTGGGAATACATGAGGGAGCCAAGGCTGTTGCCTTCGAGATGGAAACTATTGCCATAACTACGAAAGCTGGCAAAACCACGCCGCTGCGACCAGAGCTGCAGCGTCAAAAGCTGTTCTAGAACGTGATCTTCACACGAACGAAGCCAGGACGGACCAAGAGCTAGGCACCGTAGCTAAGACAGCCGATTTACAGGGGGAAATTTCGTCAGCTGCGGGCAGTCCTGTCCTCCAAGCTCCGATATCCGGGCATAAAGTTGTTGCAGTGACCACGGTCACAGAAGGGACAACAGCTTTCGGTTTCCGGTCATAGCACGAAAGCCTAGCTGACAGACTAGTAACTTTCGACCGCCTGTTTCATCTGCGCTGTACATAATACAGGTCAAAACGTCATAGCGTGGCAAGCAACTGCGTCGTTTCTTCACTTATGCACAGTTCCGTGCGCGACGCTCTTTTGGCTTGTTCCATGCTACCACTGGCCAGACGGCATTGCTGCAAACTTTGAGGCGCCCCTCCCACCCCCCGACTGGAAGTCATGAAAGTGAAAGAAATTAATGGAGCTAATTCCTCGAGTGCTTCTATTGTGTGGAAATCCGAACAATACTGAACCGAGAAAAACAAAAAAACGATGGTGACTCAGCATGTCCACTGATTCAATCTATCGGGAAGCCATCCGCTCGTGTGCTTCAGCGACGTCTTCCTCTGTGACATGAACGGCGCATACCCCTGCCCCATGACATCTTGTCGTCGAGCTTGCATAGATCCTCGACAAAGGTCCACATCGCACAGTCAGCCCACGCTCGGCAAGCTTCCTCGCAGTCTTCGACAGACTGCCATCCCTTCCCCCACCTCTCGGCGTCAAAGCTCGATGATTCGTCTGGCTTTGGAGCCCATTGCTGATTGGAAGAGGATATCTCGTACATGCTAGCTGTGTTGTCCCACCATTCGACTGATTGTTTGGTATGAGGGAGTATCATATGAGAAAAAAAGTCCCCATAAGTCAGCGGCTTCTGCTCATGATTATCAGCGAGATTAGAACGTCGAAAAGGAGGTTGAGTTACCGAGAGGTCCCAATCCTTTTCTAACTGAAAACAAAGAGCCACATCCCGGCTATGGACCTTATGCCATGACAATAGCGGGTGGCACCAGTTACTTCGGCTAGAAGCAAACGACCAGTGGACCAGAGGGTTAAACCCGCATGTGAAGCCTTCATCGCCGCCATTCTCAACAAACGAAACCCCGTGTTCCTTTAGGGCAAGACCTAGAACCTGATCACCGCAACAGTGCTCCACTGTGTACTTCTGATAGTCCTCGACGATACTGGGGTTCCGGCCGAAGCTAGCCTCCCAGGCGCCTCGTGATAAAGCAAAGCCCGCACCACCGTGAGCGAAAACAGCATTAGACTTAGCGGCGTAGCTCCCCAAGCAATGCTTTTCCATGTGGTTAAACCTGGCTAAGAAGTGTCGAATTTTGTCTAGGAAGAGGTAGGCATCGTCCTCCATATAGACGTACCATTTGGCCGTAGGCCAGTTCTCGCCGGCATGCTTCATGAGCGGTAGGAATTTATACTTGTCAACGATCCAGCCGCCGATAGGACCCCAGTCGTCGCCATTGACGCCGGATGCCTCGACGTAGTAGTTAAAGTCGTTCAGCTCCGCCTGCTCGCGGCATCGTATCAGGCTGGGGCACCCTAGGAAGAGCGGAGTTGACCTCCAGAACGTCGAGGCCGAGGCTCCGACACTTCCCCGACTGACCCGGCGAGGCGAGGGCGAGGGTTGACTGGGTCTGCCTGATCACCTCTTGAAGTCGATGGGCGGGATGCGACGGGTCGAGAGGGACCCAGGCGGCGCCCGCCTTGTTGATCGCTAGGATCGCCACAAAGAACCAGATGGACTTTTCGAAGCAGACGGGCACGAGACTCTCCACCCTAACCCCAATCACGACATGATGCCGGGCGAGAGCCGTGGCAGCCCCGTCTAACTCGGCATAGGTGAGCGCACCGTCCCAGGCGCGGATGGCCTGGGCCTCAGGCTGGCGCCGGACCTGCCTTGCTACCACCTCATGGATACATTCATCCACCAGGTCAGGGACTTCTTCGTTCCAATCGGTCGCCTGCTGCACGTCCCACGGGCCCACAGGTGATATACTGCTTACAATAGTGTTGTGCCCAGCCACGAGCTGCGTCAGTATTGCTTCGAAGTGTTTCGACAGGGCCTCGGCCTGCATGTCTGTCATCATGCGGGATTCAAAGGCCATGTCGACCTCGACTTGCTCATCGTGAAGCAGGAGCTGCACAACGAGTGGGAAGTTGAGGTAGCCTTCGAGAACGGACTCGTCGGACTCCGCCAGACTTGCTTCCGCCGAGGTCATGATGGCACCGGACGCCGCATGGGACGCCGCATCGGAGTCCAGTAGCCGGGCTGGTTGAATAATGAGGTGGTTCGAAAAGTCGCACACTTCATGGGCCTCGGAGATGAGCTTGGCGATGTTTTGCAGGCCGAACTGCTCAAACGGCACCATCTCCGACGCCTGCCTCTGCATATCCTGCAGGAGGTCGCGTATATCTTGCTCGGGATGTAGGCGAACGCGGAGGGGGACGGTAGCGAGCACCGGCCCCGACGTGCGGTCAAGTCCCGGGACGGGGGCTTGACGGCCAGACACGGACGTTCCCACGCATTTGTCATCAGTGTTACAGTGCCAAGATAAGGTGAGCACCCACGCGGCGCGGAGTATGGTCGCCTTGGTGATAAACGAGTCAGCGGGGAACCGCAATGGGATGTTGGTTCCGTCGATTCAACACAACCTGTATCGCACGCTCATCGACGAAAACGATACGCGTTCGAAGCGCCGCGTGGGCCGAAACGGTATACCGCCACGACTGCTTAAAACGATCCACATCCACATGTGCCGATAGCTTGTAGATAAGCCTAATAATAAAAAATCCGGGCTAGGTAACGGTGAGCGCCATAAGGCCCTCCTGTAAGGGCGTACAGGGATAGGCGTCTTCGATTACGTCCTCTTCGGCTAGGTGGCATTGCTTGTAAACTTTATCTAGTAGACGGTCAAGCCCGTCTTGTGGTAACAAGCTAAAGGCCGGAATGCATAGAGGCTCTAACTCCACTGGATAAGTGATATCTGGCATCTTAGACGCCATCTGGCAGAGGCGCGCATCGTCAAATATAGAGCCGACGGTTAGGTCGATGCCGCGTCGGCGGGCCTGTGAGACTAAATGAATAGCGCCGATGGACTTACCGCCGAGCTGGAACAAGCTGTCGTCCCAACCAATAGAGTCTGCCGGAAGACCCAATACAGACGTCCACAGTGTCTGCAATTCCCTCTCTGTTGCCGTTGCCGGCGGCCTTTTCGTAGCATCGACGAGGGTGTACGCGGCCAGTTCGCCTGCGATCAGTGATGCCGTCTGTTCGCGCAACTTCTTTCTGTCCAGCTTTCCCGACGTCACATAGGGCCAATAGCCGCAGGGGATGAAGATTGTTGGTACCATATAGCGCGGTAGCCTGGCTTTCAACTCCCGGACGACGTGGCCGTCAGATGCTTCAGATTGACTGACAGGGGAAGAAACAAGCTTGTCGGCTCCGGCTGTTCAGATGGCTGGCCGTGCATGTAGGCCACCAGGTGTAAGCCGGTACCGTCTCAAACGTGTCGACGACCACCTGCCCTCCATCCGGCAGGGCCAAACGGATGTTATGCTCGATCTCGCCGAATTCCACCCGAAGGCCACGGATCTTAACCTGTGTGTCCTTCCTCCCAAGAAACTCGATTGTTCCGTCGGCGTTGTAGAAAGCAAGGTCGCCGGTCCTGTACATGCGGGCCCAAGCTTCCTCGTGCCTCCAAGGCGCCCAGCCGGGCAGCTTGGCAAGTACTGTTGTATCCGTCCTTGGACGATCCGCGAGGTATTCTCTAAGAAGCGTCGGACCCTGGATAAAGAGCTCCCCCGTACAGCCGATAGTGGCCAGGCGTAGATTGTGTGGATTAACGATCCAGCAGTGTCCGCCCACCGGCCGGCCGATGGTTAACGGCGAATTGTCAATGGATCTCCATTCGTGGAGCGCGCTATACACGCACGTCTCCGTGGGACCCCATCCATTGATCAGTCGTACGCGACCGTACCAGATATTGAGGATATCTCGGCTCGCCGGCTCTCCGATCAGAATTAGCACCGCGAGGCTCGGGGTCTGTTGTGGCGCAAGGGTCCTTGTGACCGAAGGGGTAAGGGCGGCCCAGCTAACGGAGCTTTCACCGATGAAGCTGGCTAAATCATTCATGCGGCTATGCTCGTACGGTACACAGATACACCCTCCGGAAGCTGACGTTGCGACGATTTCGAAGATATATGCGTCAAAAATATAGGATGAAAATTGTAGCATGCGTGTATTCGAGTCCATGCCCAGCCTCTCGGCCGTGGCCACTTGGCTTGTACACACGGCCCGATTCTCCATCACGACGCCTTTGGGCTGTCCCATGCTCCCGGAGGTGAAGAAGCAGTATGCCGTGTTGCGACCCGAGGCCAGGTCGCTCCATGCCAGTGGGTGCTGGTCGGATCGATGAGCCTCGTGGAAGGCTGAGTCGACCTGCACAACCCGCAGACCATGGCGGCGGCAGGCCTCGGCTTGGTCCGCCGAGGTCAGAGTGAGCGTTGACCTGGTCTGTAGAAGCACGTCTTTGTGCCGTTGGCTAGGGTGCGGCGGATCGAAGCAGACGTTCACCAAGTGCTCCACCTTAACCCCGAGGTCGAGGACGAGATGACGAGCGAGAGCATTGGCCGCTTCGTCGAGCTCGATGTAAACTCTCCGTCCCAGGCGCTGATGGCGGGATCACCGGGGTGGCACTGCACCTGCCTCTGCATCAGCTGATGAATGCATTCGTCGACAACTTCCGGTACGTGCTTGTTCCAGCGGCCAGCTTGCTGCACATCCCATTCTGTTACCGGCGAGAGGTCGCCCAGTGTGGCGTCGCTGTTCCCTACCAGCGGCTGTAAGTGACTCTCGAAATGGTGCGATAGCGCCTCGGCCTGGGTATCGGACATGGCATGAGAGTCGAAAATGGTGTGGAAGTCGACGTGGTCGTCGTGGACGATTATTTGCACGAGCAGTGGGTAGTTGAGGTAGCCTTCGGGGTGACCCTCGTCCGAGACCCCCGTCGCCTCCACCGGCCTCATGATGGTATCTTGAGCGGCGTAGGAGTGCAGAAGCTGGGCCGGCTGGATGACGAGATGGCATGCGAAGTCGCACGCTTCACGGGCGTCCGCGCTGAGCCTGGCGATGCTCTGCAGGCCAAAGTGGTCGAAAGGGACCATCTCCGATGCTTGCCTCTGGATGTCCCGCATAAAGCCGCCGACAGTCTGTTCGGATCGTATCCTCACGCGGAGCGGAACGGTGGCGACCATGGGGCCAGGTGTGCGGTCGAGCCCGGAATAGAGGCCTGGCGCCCAGACACGGACGTTCCCACGCACACATCGTCGCTATTACAGTGCCAGGACACTGTAAGTAGCCAGGCGGCGCGAAGCGCTGTCGCCTTGGTGAGGATTGAGTCCGCGGGGAACCGGAACCGGATGGGCCTCGTCCTCGAGCGGTCTAGACGAACTCGCACGGTAGGTGAGCATTGCCGGACACGCCCGTCCAGGAAGAGGCTTGGTTTGGCACCTCCATCTGCTCGCTCCAGAATGTCTCGCCGGCTTAATAATCCAAACGGCCGAGGTGTTGGATGAAGCGGCTGAAGGACTGCACGGCGTGGGCTTCGGTCTTGTGGTAGAGGGAGGTCAGGGTCCCGACAGCGAGGTTCATGCTCCAGCCATCATATATCGCATGATGCAGTGTGAGGGCAAAGTACGGTTGGCCGTCAGGTCCATCGGCGAGGGCGTAGTGGCAGAGCTGGGTCCCATAGCTTAAGGTGCGGCGCTTGGCCTGCTTCAGGACCGAGTGCAATGGGCCGTCGTCTGTGGCAGACCATGCGATCATCACACGTGACTATGGATGACTGAGGGGCCAGCCGGCTGGATCGGCCAAGGTAAGCGAACTACCCTGCACCCCGGGCTGTGCCACAAGGCACAACCGTAACACCAAGTTTCATGGAGCATAGGGAACGGGCCCCCTTCTGCCTTAGACTGGTCTTTTGCCCTTGTCAATCTCTGTCTCTCTCCCACATTTCCGTGGGAACGCACCCCGTTCTGTGTCCTAAACTTCCATTACATCTGTCACAGCTGGTTCATACAGAGAACCTACTCTGAATATGCGGTCACGTATTCACAGGTTGTGACCCGTGAACAGCTGAGAACCCTAAGAGATTACGAACGTAGCTTTCAAGCTACTCATGAAGGACATGCCTACCCTGCGACAAAGGGCCATTATGCTTCAACTTGCAACCAGCTTGTTGTTGCTATGATTGAAACTCTGAATGATCAGTGGGTTTTGTAATCTACGTACCACATCATGGGCACATCGGGAATTGCTAAGTATCCACATGCGTAACCAACAACACGCGGACGCATTAGAGATGTTGGGCGCACGCTTGCCAAGCATGATAACATTGAGCTGACAAGAAAGTTCCAGTCCTTGCGAACACTCTTGGAATAGTTCTACAGTATGTCAATTACTTATATATCGATTAATCGCATACGAGGATTTGTGGCGCCTAGAAAGTCCATGGATGTTCGCTAGGCGGCAGCAAGGGAGGCTCAGACACGGGCGCCGTGAACGACGCGTTCACCCAAATTATACGCGTTCTTCCTTTCAGACTCTACCATCAACTCTTGGCTCACAATGAAGTCCGTTTCTGCTCTCCTCATATACATCTTTGCGGTCATGGACGTCGTCAGTCAGCCGCTCGATCTCCTTCTCATGACCTACAACGTCCGAGTTGCTTCGGAAAGCCTGGCTGTTGGAGAGCAACCCTGGACCAGTCGTCTGCCCCTAATGGGCCATCAGCTCAGACGAGAACTCTCTGGCCAACCTGAATCTTTGGTGTGCTTCCAGGAGGCTCGCCTCTCGCAGGTGGAAGATCTCAAGATGGAACTTGGTGCCGAGTGGAACTACGTCGGCGTGGGTCGTGATGACGGACTTGAAGCCGGCGAGTTCTCTCCAATCTTCTACCAGACATCCGAATGGACATTGCAAAAACAACATACTTATTGGCTTAGCGAGACCCCCGAGGTTGCAGGGTCCGTGGGGTGGGACGCTGCCTTGCCAAGAATTGTCAACGTCGCCAGATTTCAACATACAGATACTGGGTCGCCTTTCGTGTACATGTGCACGCATTTCGATCACCGAGGCCAGGTCGCTCGTGAGCAGTCAGCCGAGCTACTTGGGCAGATTGCGGATGAGTGGTCAGCGGGTAGCTCTTCCGCCCCAGTCGTCCTTGGAGGCGATTTGAACGTGGAGCCTGAGAACACTGCCTATCAGAAATTGGCAAAAAAGATGCACGACCTTAAAACCGTTGTTCTTGTCAAGAACCAATACGGATATGAAAGGACTTACACTGGTTGGGATCTCAAAGTCACCAACGACAAACGGATTGACTACATTTTCGTGCTGGATCCCGCAGGACTTGATTGGATCTCACTTGCCGTTTTTGACAACTTCGAAGGGGGTGTTTTCATATCTGATCATAGACCCATTGTCGCGAAGATGCAGATCCCTCTTCAAAACACCCGATATGCTGCTTTGATGACGGAAGCGGGATCGATGGTCATATGAATGCAATGTTGGATACACGCGGGATTGCTCTCCACTGCGAGTTTCACGAGTTACGAATGAGAGTGCTATCATTAGAATGTGGTGGAGATCTGGGTAATCAAATGTCAAGCGCAAGGTTCTTAGATTGGATAACAATACATGAATGAACAATACAGTAAGTACAGCACGTCACGTAAATTACAGTATCAACCATCGTTTCGAATGAGCAGGTTTACCATTCGTACAACTATTCCGGTCATGCCCGCAACATTTGCGCTCATCACATGCTGGTGCCGTCAAGGTCCTACTGATCGACATACAAAGTGGGTTAGAAGTCCCAATACAGGCACACGAGGCAGATTAAGAGAATCAGAGGCGCCAGATCTAACCTCTGCCATACTTTCGTCTTGATGGCCAGTTCCCGGTCATGCCCGGTTAAGCCTGTTTGGGTGTGTCTAAAATTGACGTTTAAGGCCTGGCGTTCTAGTTTTGGATGATCCAAGTCTTGGGTGCTCCCGTTTTGACACACATATTCCTCACTCTAATTCCGACGCTCATGTTCTGCTAGCCTTGACGCTCCATTCTGGCCATAACAAGATCCTGGCTTTTCTTGTCTTCCCTTTACTTCTCCAATGCTCTGCCACCTCAACATGAACCTGCTTGCCCGACGGGTCTAAGATCCTTTTCGTTCCACTCACAAAAACCGTTCCGGCCGGACTCCCCTACCACAAAGTTGCTCTGCTGCCGATGTAATCAATACGCCTTATGAGAATTATAGGAGCTTTGCGTGGAACAAGTATACATTGAAGTAAAGGCGGAATGCTTGTGTGTGAATGGTAGCAGCATCGTCGAGTTTAAGTTATTCGTGGCTCATCCTCCTAGAAACCATCACGACAATCTCCGGCCTTAAAATACGTCCAGGGACTGCAAAAGCTTCTCGTTCCGTTGAGAATATGCCTTTTACGACCCAATCTGTTGCATCTGCTGCATCTAGATAATGCCTTTCACTGTGCTGCTGCCTAAACTGCTAATAATATACTTGACTCTCTCTGAGTGCTTGATTGCAGCTTACGTGTAATTGAACTGGCAGCTATTTGATCGGGTAGATATCGAGGCTCTAGATGTAACTGATAAACACCATGGCGGCGGAGGTGCCAATGCGTTTGAAAATACTCTAAGTGAAGGACTTGTTCTTGTTCTTGTAGAACCTTGAGACTATATAGCGCAAGACAGGCGGTAAGGTCGAGAGAACACGCCAGTTTGACTAGGCAGGTCTTCTTTCGAGAGCGGCTTCCGTTATTCTTTAACTTTGCGGGAATCTTGTGAGATACCCAGCCACGTATGGCACTACATATTAATCTAGAAAGCTTGATTGGTATTCGTACTTGCTGACTGGCTTATTTAGATCGAGTTTTGGCTAATTGGTCAAGGAAAGCATGCTTCATAGCCCTCTAAGCCTCGAAAAAAACGTAGCGTAGATTCCTCGAGGCGGCTCTTAAGGAGCCCATGGATGCCATCAACTCATAAGGTTATTTATTTTACCAAAGTGAGGGTGCTGGTCAGCCTAAGTCTTCACAAACTTTTCCTTGTACAGATCGAGCCACTTGGTCCTAATATAGCTAACGTCTTGGAGGTGTTGTAGTGGGTAGTGTCTTTCAGGCTCCTATACGCGCTAAACAAAGGCCTTCTTCTAGTGACTTTATAATGTAATACTAGTGATAAAAACCTTCATCGTATTACTGACAGGCCTCTTGCCCTTATGGGTGGCGTACGAATGCTGGCTGGCAATAGCGAAGGGCTGCCTTATTTACATGCCACAAGCATGGCTGAGAGAATGAAGATAGATAGCAGATTGTTGCGGCATTCATGCAAGCCTTATCGCAGTCTATTAAGATAATAAGTGGGAACTCCATACTGCAGAGTTCATATAGACACCTGGGCCGGTCTGAGTCCCATATGTAGTTCTGCTCAGCCTCGCCAATATGCAATATAAAAGCATTTCATTAGAGCCATTTATATTAAAAGATGGTAACCCATATCCGTTATTCTTATCTGTGCGGTGCAGGAAGGGTGAGGGTAATCGTGACTCCGACTCCTTCGAGGCCGCGCAATGTACACAAGTCTTAAAACGATTGACAATATATGCTTACGGAAAGGTACCTACATGTCAAACTCGTGTCACACATCCGTTTGAAGCTGCCACGCCATTTGCTGAACCTTGGTTCAACGATTTCGGGCAAGTGTTGTGATGGCCGAGATACTAACTGAAAAGTGGACTAACAGATCTCTGAGCTATGGCAAAAGTTCGGACACCAGTAAGTTCGCGTCCTAATTAATACAATATAATGGTTATTTGTTTCAACTTCGGATTCCGAAATAACGCTGACCCACTGGTTCTTGGTGTTGGAGTCATGGTTCGTATGCAGCAGGGGTCGCACTTGACTGCGCTGCCGCTGCGCGTGCCGTCAGCTCAACTTCAATTCTCCTCTCTTCGCCTAAGAGATGGAAGAGACAAAAGAAACACGGTCTGTGCGCCCTCTGCGGTCCTCCATCATGTGCATCCACGTCACCGTTACGGGCGCCATTTTTGTCGGTCATCGGTTGACATAGGATCATGTACCTCTTCACTGATGCTTCGCGGTGGTCGATGGGCGAGAGTATATCCTAGGCGGGAATCATGGCACTCGAGGCGCTCCTCGGCGTCGGTCTGCTTACACACCCCTAGCACGCGCTTGGCGTTTCGGACGTTGTTCAGAACACCTCTTTGAAAATGTTCTCGTTTGCTCACTGTCTAAATCAAGATTCTGTCTGTCCCAACGGCATCATACTTACCAGAATCATTGCTGACAGCATTTGATATGATCCAGTCTAGCAAGTGAGTAAGCTCGCCGACATACCTGGGATCTTTTGGCTCCGGCCTCTAGTGACCATTACTTTGTTCCGAGCTCTTTTTTCTGCGACCGGTACAGTGCCGTATTTGTATCTTAAAAGCTAATGCTGTTGTGAACTCCTCGGTGACTACTTATTCATTCCGACGGGCGATCTCAAGTCACGATCGTTGTCGTTGTTTGCTATCGCAAAACCTAATCGAATGTTTCGCAAGCCGCATTGTATACTCTGATTGTTTTGCTACTTATCCATCGTGCGTAATGTTCTTTGATGTTTATCTAACTCATCTTCGAGTGCTGATTGTACATAACTCAGAATCGCCGGCTTTCCTTACGTCATAACTGCTACCTATCAACATGCCTTGCTAGCGTCATTTGAATTCCATTTTGCCAGCCGCCCACAATGATCCATGCTATGCTGTCCACCATCTGAAATCAACATGCGGCCCACTTGAAGAGCTGCTATAGAAACTGATATACTGCATCCTAACAGGTTGTTACAGCCGGCAATGGATTGCTCGATGAGCCGCGCTCGGAGTCGAATATGCACGAGAAAAATCTCTGTCGAGGAGTGGCAAGTTACCGGACACGGCGCAATTGGTAATGTAGAAGCCCTCTCGAGGTTCTAATGATTGCCATAGCTAAACATTGGGGATGGCAGTTTGTCAGGCAAATCTTTGAGCTCTTTCTCTGCAGATTGGAAGAAGCCGAAGACAGCGGAACGTTGTTCCTGGGCCGCCTTGGGGGTCAAATATTGTGAACAGACTCTTCTGATGATGCGCTAACCCTGCCTCGGTCAGCGAAGGGCTTCTTGCCGCGGACTATTCACCTGGAGAGGCTCAGGATCCGGATCGAAGGTCCGTGATTTTTCACAGTTGGCTCCAACGGTGTCAATCTCTTGCTGAGCCAAATGCCAGCTACGCCACTGGTAGATGTGTTGGTAGAAGCGATTTGCGAGCACCTCGTCTCCAGTGGAAAAGCAATGAAGAATCTCCGTGTCAGTAGAAGAGACGCCTAGCCCTCTCTGATTCTTCAAAGCATAGAAGAACTTCCCTGGCGTGTTGCGACAGCGTTTAAAGCCCCCTTCGCTGGGCATGTATATATCGAACATTGAAAGGTGGCCCAGAAATACAGTGTTGTCGGGGTTATAGTTGTCTCTGTTAGCTGCGAGTAAATTTCCGTCTGCCTTCAGGGTCACCCACCGCTCGCTCCACCCTTTCGAATGCGAGGTGTGTTGGAGTAGGAACGAAGAGTCAGTCAGGGGTGTATCAGTAGACGGCATGACGGCAACGCCTTCCTCGGAAGTCAGGTCAGGCCTTTAATCAATACGAAAAAAGTTCCGGTCACCATCCCCCCAAGAGTTCATGACGTTGCTCACATTTTCGAAACAGCGCAGGCGTCGCTCTAAGCCGTGCGCCGCGATGCATTCCATCACAACGCTGGTATTCATGTCCACATGCTGAGGAATGATTCTAGCTGCAGCAGATTTTATATCGACCGCCGTCGTGTCAGATGCTATAGGAAGATTCAGTGTGGATGACAAGCATCGAACTTTTACACGCTATATTAAGTCAGCCGTGAAACTCTGCGCACTATAGAATGGATAAGGTAGCTTACTCCTGCAGCCCGGGGCTCATTCGTTAGAGTATCTTCGGAGTCCGATTCAAAGTCATTGATTTTCTCCGGCGCACCTCTTGGGTTAGGTGGCTTCCTGGGACTTTCCGAACGACTGCTCTTCTTTGCGAAAGCAGCCAAACTCTTAAGGATCAGTTTTCCAGGGCCCGGTCTGACTGGGACAGTATCAAGTTGTTTCCGCAGTCGCTCAAGATCGCATCTCTTTTGCTCAGCCAGTAGACGATCCGCGTCGACAAAGCGGTAAGAGTCCACAGCGTCGATCGTGGCTTTCGCGCTGTCTTGTGGCCGAGCTAAATCTTCGTTGCCTCCCCAATCCTTTTGTGCTAATATATAGCTCTGGAGGGGTATCAAGGGGACCGAAAATTTTGTAATAACATTGTAGCCGGACGATTCCCAACTGTTGCCAGTGAGATTCGGTTCGGAAGACCATGGCGTTATATTATCGAGGGTGACGTTGGTGCGGTCCCGGAGTGATGCCCTAGAGGCGTTCATTGGAAGATCTGGATGGGAATTAGCGCATAAAGTAGGCTCTGGTGCTGACATGCTGATTAGGTGATGCTGTTGGCTGTCGTCGGAAGAACCACCAGTTGTGCGAGGGTTATCCAGAACGTGATTGCGTTCGTCTTTGTCGCCATTGTCATGGATAACGTTGAATTGCGGAAAAGCCCTTCTGTAGCGATGATGTCTGAATTTATCCTGGGAGCTGTTCCTTGTGTAAAGGTCGTCGCCGGCGTAGATAGCGTGCTCGTAGAAGCCATGGTTTGGTAAAGGGTGGTAGTAAAAGGACCCATAACCGTTTCGCACGTCTGAGTTTAAGCGTCGAGTTAAACTTCTTTAGTGCGTCTATAGTGATCTAAGATTCGATATAAATATCTTATTTCACCAATATGGTGCCTGTGAAAAAGAGAAGAAAAAAATCAATATTTATGTATATCCTTTTCGTTCTTTCCGTTGGCCTGTTCGCCTCACGTACCTTGGAATAGCATCCACCTGCGCTAGGTGGACGGAACATGATAAACGAAATATGTTTACTGCAACAACTGAGAAAGTAATCGAGAGAGACAGACAAAGCTACTAAATAAGCACATGATCTTGAACGATATGCGCTCACCAATTGGGCTTTTTTTTTTTTTTTTTTTTTTTTTTTTTTGGACACAATGTCTTAGCTCATGGCATGTAGCGCGACGCGTGTCGACCGACCCCTTCCCGAGCTCTACGCGAAGCAAGGGTGGTATCATTCCTCAGGGAGGCTACTACTATGTCTGATGGATGCGTTCCCAGGTAATCTGGTTGATCTCAGATGCCCTTCATCTAGTAAACCCCGAATCGTATATGATCTTAAGTGGATGTTTAAGGTCTGTTGCGAATTAAGGAAGAAAGATATCGAGTCTCAAGAAGTCTGGAAGACTCTTTTGATCGCGAATATGATGCTTTCCGTGTCATTTGGGAGTTTTCTCGCCTCTGACCTGTCTTCAATCAAGCATGGTCTGATTGAATTAGGTTATGGGAGATGACCCCCTCTATCTTTGAAGATGCCACTGCAGCCATTCTAGCCCCGATGGTAGTGCCGAATGGGTTTTGGCTCCATTGCCAAGATTCCATCTGAAAATCTCCCTTTGTTTCGTTTGCAAAGTCTACCAAGAATTGAACCCTTTCCACACTTCAGACCATCTGAAATGTGAGCTTAGACTACAACCAGCACAAATTGATTGCCGAGTCCCTCGGGAGGGCTGCCTAGTCTCGTGAGTTTTGTTCCGTCAACGAGCCTCCCCATACTCTATTCGCTCAATTGTTACGCCAGCTCGCACCTCTTCACGTCGATCAGACTTGGGCCCGTATCTCGGCGCCTAGCATAACGGCGGGGTGCCCAGTCATCTGAGGAACGTGTCCAAGCAGCACGGAATACTGGAGCGAGACATATCTGTGAGTATCTTTTGTCTACAGTGCTAATAAGCTGGATTGGGGAGGAATGAATCATCCACACTCACGCAAAACACCAGTTTTCCTGCCGGGCGCGTTCCAATCTCCGGTATGATTGTCGGTACGTGCGACTCATACCACGACAAGGCACCGCTGACCGCCGTGATGACGCTGTCTCATCATAGTAAGCCAAGCCCGGCAAGGGAACCTTTACGTAATTTGATACATCTATATATTTAACAATAGGCGATAAATTTCACTTTTTCCAAGCTCCGGAACATCACGCTGTTCTTCCTGCAAAAACGCCCTTCCATATATTCGCATACTAAAACATTATTCGTCGACCAAGAATTTGAGTTGCCGCGCCAAGCTATCTTCACCTATCTTATCTTCATTTTGTCGATTTGCGCACGATATTTGGTTCAGACCCGCACCAGCTTATTAACGTGAATACGTGTTGGCCGCCTGTTGACTGCGTGCGGCCGAAACATTTCCTTAACCGTCGACTGGACAATTCCAGTAAGAGTAAGTTGAGCCAGGCACAGGGTAAGTCGGAACCAGAACGAACCGGACATTATCTCGACCCCGCTAATATTATTTCAGCGGCACCAGAGGATGTACTGAGGCACAGATTCATCGACTTTGAACAGCTCGAAACCTTTTCTAGAGTCAGATAACGAGGCAACATAATTCAGATGCCAACATTCCGTGAAGCATTACGGCTTTTTCCTTATCTTAAGGATCTCATGGCTCGAGAGAATTGCCTCTTTCGTTTCATGAAGTCCATCTACATTTGGCGGCCTGCTTCCCGGCAGACAAATAACGTCATACAGATTACTGGATAGAAACGTTTTTCTCAAACTGGGTGACTAAGAGTAAAACCACGTCGAGATGCCCAAGCACGCATACATCAAGCGTGTCGAGTCTGTAAATTTTGATCGCGGAACTACGTTCGAGCTTCTTTTTCGATATCAACGCACAGGTGGAGATGACGGTTAGACTTCCACAATAAGCCATCGTTGATGGACAGTGCATTGAGAAAGTAAAAGCTGGTGAAGAGGTGATTGGGGACTGTACCGTTATCGAAGATAATGATAGAAGAATATAGGCGGGGGTATAGGAACGTCCATTCAGTAGTCGTAGGCGCGCATATGGTCCCTTAAAAATATGTCAAAGATTGCGCCTGTTGTTTTACTGTAATCATATCCCGGTGAACCCCGGCTCGCCAGTGCTGTCACCAGCATGGTGACCAACCCCTGGACCCCCTCCGCTCCCTCCAATTTGAGGCTCCACGGGCGACTTATTTGAGCGTGGTGAGAATAGTCTCAATGTGGAGTTCCTGCTGGCCCTCTGAGCCGAATTGTTCGGCTTGCTGTTCTTAAAATACGATAAGTCCTTTGATTGGCCGGTTCTCGAGTCTGGTCAAGGCGTTCTTTGTCTCACTCTTCGAGCTCTCCTGGTTGAGGACCAGACCGATGCAGGCCTCCTTCGCTTCCGGGGCTGGCGCAGGAAAGGTGTTGTTGGCCTTAGGGGTGAGGAGGATAGCGGAAATAATGTGCTTCATGATGTTAGCATGAGTTATCTATTGCTATGATTATGGGATGTGGGTTGATGTGGAAATTGGAAAGAACTCTAGAGTCAACGCAGCAGGCAGGGGACCGGGCATACCATTATGGAATACTCACATCAGCCTACTATCTGCGACGAGTACATCAAGCTCTAGATATTAGACTGTCAGACTCCTAGTCGGACGGCTGCTCTGTGAGGCCTGGCGTCCTCCCCTTGAACTATCATATACATAGTAAGTAGCCAGAGATTCAATAGAAGAACGCATTTGAAGCTCGAGAAGGGAGTGCTCTCTTTCAGCCGTGGCTGACGTCGACCACTACATGAACATTCCACTGCCGAGTAGAACAAGTAATCTTCTTGCTCGGGATACTTCATGCTCGTATCGACAACACTTCTATATATTTCGGCCGAGGCCACGAAGCGTATCATGTACCGTATGGACACAGCCCTACTATTCAACCATCGACCGAGAATAGCGGCTAGGCTAACGAAAATTGAGATCCCACGCCTGCCACAGCATACGACAGACGTGTTTTGAGACGATTGAAAACCACTGGAGAGTCAGACCCATGCTACGAACTGTCAGATAGCATGTCTCAATTAAGCTCCATAATACCGATCGTGAACGCGGAGGCTGCGCTTGCAAACCAAATGAGAGGCACAGCAGACTGATCCCATTATACGACAATTGCAGTGACCTGCCGCAACGTATGCTACTTATAGATAGTCCAGTGTTGGCGTATAATGTGTGCGCGATTTGTTCCTTGATAGAATTTATACTTTGGGTATTCAAGCTTCGACATCACCATGATGCCGTATTACGTAGCAATGAGCCGGAATGGCTGTCATTCCTTAGAACCACTGCGTGGATTGCTGAGCCGTAATTGACGAGGCGAGCAAGCGCACAGTGCCACTGAGAGATTTGTTCGAACTGAATTGCCAATTTGTCTTTCTGGAGAAAACGTCACTACGTCTCAGTGACTGGGGAAGAATGAAGTGATCACAGTAATTCAAGCGGCTCAATCAGATTAAACTAAATCGAACAATCAAAACAGAGCCATCCAGATTCACGTATAGTCCCAATTTAACATTGGTGTTTTCATGCGATGGTGTAAGTGACATCCATTTCAGCCAGCGAACACAGGAAACATACAGATATAGTTGACACCGATGAGATATGATTATGTCCCCATGCAATGCCTCCCGAGTTGAAGCGTGTGCCCCTGTAATAATTGAAACTAACGGACCACTTCATTATTATCAATCTGTTTTGCGTCAGTCAATCTTCACGGAAATTCATCTGCGATGAAAGCTTACTCTTAACTCTGCAGGTGCTCAGATATAATTGCTTCTCGAGATTAGTCCGTCCTTGAACTCATGAATATTGCTTCCCCGCCCCCTCTTTTCCGAAAGAAAAGTCGGAGCTTTTCTATAATTTGTGCTTCGCAGCCAGATCCATTCCCTAAGAGATCGAAGGGTGTTCGTGAGAACGGATCCAAGGATATGGGTATTTGCCGCCAGTGTGACCTCGACTTTAGAAGAACACTTAGATGATCAGGACCATGTAAGAACAAATCAGACTAATATCAATCGCAAATATAAAAGGGCTGAATACCAGAAGTTGGCCTAACTTTGTCTATTAGATGTCGTTTGTGAGCATCTCTCCCAACGGCGCAAAAGCTGGAATCAACACAGTGGCTTTTTCTCCGCCCGTAGGACACCAGAGCCCTACACAAGAGCGCAATTGAATCCAGCATATGGTTACATTGATCATTCTACGACAAGCTTGCCATCTATAGAGTGGTTTTCAACATTCATCCCGCAGGAAAGGTTATTCGACCAGAACCCGACAAGTCTGGCTTACCTCTCAAACGTCTACTCTCCTCGAGACAATGAGCAGCGAAACATCTCAACTCTACATATTGCGTGCTCCATCATTCACCATTGGTGGCTAACCTTGCTATACCGTTGTGGTAGACCCATTACCTTCCGATACTACTAGTTGGTCTTGATGCTACTACGACGTTTTGTTCTATACCGAGCATCCCTTTTTGTAATATACCTCTGGTAGATAAGCCGCGGGTCATCGTATCTGAGTTTGGGTGTTGAGGCTACTGCCTTATCCCCGCCGCTGCTGCCTGGACTGCTATTGTCTGCATTGTGGCTGTCTGCCCTGCTGCTGTGGAGACTTCCGCTGTGTGGTCCGCTGCTGTGTGGTCTGCCAGTGCCTAGACTGCCGCTGTCAAGCCCACTTCTATGTGGGCCACTATTACTGGGACCGCTACTATCTGGCCTACTTCGAATTGACCTACTGAAGTATGTACTGCCGTTGTCTTTGTAGCTGCCGGTGGCACTGATCCCGCTGGCACGAAGAGCTCTCCATGTTGCTCCAGGCATGCTCTGGATGTCATTATGTGCCCTACCATGTGACAACTGCTACATTTAGGCCATGTATTTCGCTATGTTGCTGCCTCAACTGCTTCGAACCCACAAGGCTCTTGTCGGGACCCTCGCAGGGACCTAGCGGCGAGGCCACTGCTGCCAGCAGGTGAGGATCACGCCTACGCCCCTAGAAAAGGCTTGACAGAAAGCTCTGGAAATCCAGACTCTTCAAAGATTAATATAGTCACCAGTCGCACCCTAGCTATCAATCTGCGTCTTCGCTGCTTGCTGTTGAGGCTAGTGTCGAGCATGCTCAAGGGGTAGCTGAACTAAGTTTAACTATTCATGAAGAATGAAAGGAAATGGAGGTGGTAATTGCGAGGTCGCGACGGTTTCAGGGAAACCGCGCTGCTTCGGGTAATCGTTTCTTTCTGGCGTAGCCGAAGACATAACGGCGTGGTCCGTAACAGTGTGCCTAACCTGGGCTACCTTAGACAACAAAATCCCGGTTGCACCACCTACATGTGAGTATAACACATTATCCAGACTTAAGGACCCTTCATAAAACAATGAACTTTGATCTGTGTTTTTGGCTAGTATATTATTTTGTGTGTTGTACCAGCTCTTGCGGCGGGTGTGATGTGTCCTTTAAAACGCTAGTCTATCGGCTTTCCCCCGCGCCCAGCAGCCTCCTTGTGGAAGCTACGAATATCAGAACGCCATTGATCCATGTGGGGCCGGAAGATGCGACGGTCGTAGCTCAGCAGCCCGTTTACCTCACCCTCGACGTCAGTCGTCTGAGTGTAAACAGCCCCGCTGCAAGAGTAACGCCGAATATGACTCCGTAACTCAGCAAGAAGCTCACCGGTGCGTTTGTTCCACTCAGGGATGCCGGGTACCAACTCGTAGGTTTCTTCGATCTGGTCAATAGCCTGCTGGACGTCCCACAGACTGTGTCTCTGGTCAGCATCAATCTTCCATAGTCTATACACATGTGAGGCATACTTCTCGGTAGTCAAATTGTGGCCGATGCCACCAAATTCGCCTTGGAAACCGATACGGCCGGCGTCATAGCCCTCAAACTTGCCGCGGCTGCTAGTGCCATCGAAAACGCCGCAATGTGGGCCCGGGTAGCTGTGCCAATCCTTTCAGAGGGTTAGCAAGAAACCTTCTAATGTATCACATTTATTTACATCGAAGTCGCCGTAGCCATGATCGTCCCAGCCGCTCACAGCGTTAACCAATCGCGAAGGATCCAGGGAGCGCACCAGAGGGACATAGTGACCCTCGGGTGCTGCGTCGTCGAGTTGGCCCCAACCTTCGTTGAAGACGACCCAGGCGTAGATAGACGGGTAGCTCTTATGCTCGTGTATCATAGTTTCTAGTTGGCGCTGGAACTCTTGAGCCTCATCTGCATTGGGCTGGGCCGGGGGCGGCATACTTGGCATATCCTGCATAACAAGCAGCCCTATCTTGTCGCATGCCTCGTAGAATAGATCCAGCTCAATTTTAATCTGCGAACACGATCAGCGGTTTCGAACAAAAGTAATTTGGACGAACGTACATGCTTGCGGATCATGTTAAATCCCATGTCCTTCAGAACCTGAAGATCATACACCATAGCCTCTAGGTTGGGTGGGGTGTATAAACCGTCAGGCCAGTAGCCTTGATCAAGCGTACCAAATTGGAAGACAAATTCGTCGTTGAGAAGCGTTCGCACAACGCCATTGACTTCGCCTCGCGAGATTGTGCGGAAGCCTGTGTAGCTTTTGATCACATCGTCTCCCAGCACGGCAACTACGTCATACAGGCGAGGGCTCTCAGGCGACCAGTGGTCAGGCTCTTCGACGTAAAATGTGAAAGGCTTGTCGGCCACACCTCTTCCGTTAGCAAGCTTACGACCGTCCTTGTCGAGAATGGCAACTTCGACTCGTTCCTTTCCTTTCCGCGAGGAGACTACAGTGACGCCGACTTCAGTTGTCTCATCAGCGTCACATTCGCTTTTATCGGTCTTGATGGGTAATCGTACCTGTGCCATCGGCGTAGGCTGCAACATCCAGACGCTCGATATGGTCCCTCGGGGCCGGCTCGATCCAAACAGACTGCCAGATCCCAGAGCAGGGCCGGTAGAAGATATGACTAGGCTTAAGGGTCTGTTTTCCGACAGGAATATTCTCGGAATCGGTAGGGTCGGCGACAAACACCAGTCTGTTCCACGATTAGCCGCCACACTTGGGTTACGAGGAGGGAGTGGAATTACAGGTCATTTGACTTTCCGTATTCAATGACCTCTGTAACATCGATGGTGAAACGAGAGTATCCCCCAATATGCTCTGCAAGCTTGTTCCCATTGACGTAAACGTGAGCCTCATAGTCTACAGCTTCAAAATTCAGTAGAACCCGTTCGCCATTCCAATTTTCAGGCACCTCGAAGGTGGTCGCATACCACATGTGGTCGACATCAAGGACCTGAAGTCCAGATAAGCCGCTCTCAATACAAGATGGAACAAGCGTCTCGTGGTCTAGAACTCCAGGACTAGGAGGGCTGTTGCTATCATCACCAGATGAAACACGCCATGTCCAGAGGCCGTTCAGACTTCGCCACTCATCACGTCGAAGCTGTGGCCGGGGATATTCGGGCCAAGGGTTGATGCCGACGTTGTAAGTCCAATCGGTATCAAGAGGAGGACGCTGAACGCTGTATGGGGTCTGCGCTGCGGTCGGACCGCTGTAAAGTACGGCCGTGACACACAACAGTAGGGGGAATACTGGCCCCATGGTAGCTCACAAGTGGGGTAACTGGGATGATGAGATAACGCTATCGTCAGAGAGGGCGATTGATAGAGAAACGGGCGTGTGCCTATTTCGTGTTACCTCTTCATTATATACCAAGTTCCTGGATGGCGCTCTCGTTCAGAACAGACCTTGATTTGTGCCTGTAGCTAAGACCCTGAAATTCCAACGCTGCGATGATGTCTTATAGTCTAGAATCACTCTCTGCGACATTCCATGGGGAAATTTGTTGCACCTTGGCCTTCACAGGTAAACACAATACACTGACCCCTTTTTGACTGTGAGTTATCCCCTCGCGGAAATTCCTGCTCTTGTGTAAGGTAGTTTTCGCGCGGAATGAGCTGAGCTCACAGTGTTTGCCCGTACGTAAATCATTTGGCACTCAAACGCTTTCTGAGCTTATCAGACATACCTGTTAGGTCTACTCACATTCAGAATGCTGAAACAATGGTCTCAGAGCACTGAATTGTCGTTGAGGTGCCGGATATGACTGGTGTGAGTCCGTTATGTAGAATTCAGTGCTACTCGTTCCTCCTCAAATTTCGAAGTATTGACAATAACGTACGTCGTAAGTGAGGGCTCCGTTTCTGCAATTGATATCTTCCTTTACTACCATTAGCCGCGACTTTCCCTGTCGAAATGACGGAAACCACTTTCCAGGACTCGAGTCCTACTTATTCTTCAAGCTCTTCAAAAGGGCCTTAAACACAATGCTCGGAACGCCGCAAATTTCATAGAGTAGTCGCGTAACATTAGGCCAGCGGCAACATTGTTACGGTTGCGCCTTACGGCATAGACCCGGTACGGGGTATGTAATTCACCTGGAACGACCTACCTGGCTGCCGCCTTGGTCATACATCGTGTGTTGGGATCGCCTTGGCTCACGGGTCCCCGTGGCGATTAGGTCAGCATGGCGAATGCGGCATGCTAATTGGCTATAGCTTAGCATACCACAATGAGGTTAGACTCGACGCCACCTACTTAATCACTGTATTAACCTATCTATGAGGGACCGTAACCTCTAACGGTGTCAGGAACTTCGCAGGGTCCTAGCAGCGATCCTCCTGCGACCCCACGGCAGAGTCACGTGTGGCCATGTATAAGAAGGCTGCCCACGGGCCCTAGTGACATAGAACCTTCAGAGATCAATACAGTCACCAGTCGCACCCTAGCTATTATCCTGCTACAATGCTGCGACCTAGCAGCGAACGTCCATCTAGTCACACCTCCTCACTCTCTTCAACAACCCAGGTCCCGACACAAATGGCCTTAATTTAGCATTACCTATAGCGTCTAATAGCCTTAAACTAGCTATGACTCTAGCTTTAATAAACTTGATCTAGCTGTAGCTATATTTAGTATCTATTGTTACGACCCGTCATGCGGCCTTCACGTGACTCTGAAATACCCCCACTTAATCTCACCAATCAACCCATCACAGGTCCTTTCGCTCGATTATGTAAGCGCTGGAAACAGTACCTGATTGGCTGCCGCCAACCACGCCATATCAAGGCCCAATTTGGCCTCAATGATGAATTGTGACATTAGTAGCCTCTAACGTAAGATATCACATATCTAATCTTAAAGGCTATTATCCTTGTTTTTTTATCTATTTTCTCTAGGTCCTGGGTTCGATTCCTATAAAAAGCTCATTGTTCTGCCCGATCGGCCTCAACATCAGCCCAAACGTGGGCAACGCCCCGAGTGCTTGAGAGAGGGTTTTTTTTTATCTGATTAGCTACACGGGCCTCAACACGATCATCCTCTGTGCTGTGTGTACGAAGGCATTAGCTTGCGTAAAGATGTCATCCAAAGACACGTGATTAGGGAGGATAGGCGCGCAAGGACCACTCATTTGGATCGAGTCGGTATTTTCATCAAAGCTGATAAGTCCATACCGAGGGTTTTGAACAACGATGGTCCAGAGCATCTGCCGTAGAGACACTTGGGACGACTCAGGAGACACGTCGTCGGGATGCATCTGCCCTCGGGGCGTTAGGAAGGCTTAGAAAGGCCTTACACCGCTACTTTGGTAGAAAATTGTCTCTTCGCTCTACTCAACACGCTGTCAATCAATATCTCAGTGTATATGTAACCAAGCAAGTCGGGCGGCAACAAGTTAGGCCGTCAAGAGAGGTCACCTTTTCGGTATTCAGCGTCTCTTGTGCGTCTCCCGTAATTGATATTGTAAATAACGCTCACTGATGGCGTGATTCACATATCCGAGAAGGTCTTTAAACAAGATATGTGGGTTTTCTTGCGTAACGATATCGTGGACGAGGTCTCGTTGCTCCTCGCTAAGCTTTTTTGGCGCCCCAGATCGGGTATGCCTTAAGTCATATCGCCTCGAAGGGCTTTACGTCGGAGCGCAGTCCGTATCGTGGTTAGAAGGTTTCCGGCTGGATCTTCGTGATAAGCTACACACCACAGCCAGAGCCGCTTTCTGACTCGCTGGAACGGGGACCTGTCCTTTTCATTTGGTCTTTTGCGGCCCGTGCCATTCTTAAAAGAGCTTCTGCACCAACAACGCCATTACGTCCCCTCGGTCTAGCGGGGACTACCGCGACAAAATGCAGCGCTGCGCCTCGTACCTCTACCATCACACAATGTGGTGTTCAAGCCTGCTGCAATGGATTTGCGCTCGGCCGCGTACTTCAATTCCTTGGGAGCAACTATAACACCGAGTCAGACTATTGTGAGACCGAAGAGAGCGTCGTAAATCAATTATCCTGATCTCTCTTTTCAAGATTGCTCCCCTGCCGCTTCGACGATCGCCTATACTACTCAAATTACTTCCTGAAATTCTTGGATAGAACGGCTTCATCAAGCTCAATGCGCTAAAATGTGCTACAATTCTTTGTTTTATGGTGTTGAATTGGTTCTTAACATACACCACGAGCGAGTGTTTCACCCAAGCGAATGTTCCACTTCCCCCCGACCGTGCACCCTGCAACCTACCACCGTGATTTTCTCACCCGATAGCAAGGGCTATAAGTTCAAGTATGGCAAAATCTTCTTCCCCTAGTGGCTATCTGAAATGACACTAGATTGAGTCTTCGCGATGCTGCACCCCGCTATGGAGTCTGTTGAAAAAGCTAACATTCTTAGTCTACCCTCAATCCTTGTTTTTACTGTCGGCCGGGTATCCTCCTTTTAAATAATCTCCCTTTCAATAATCCACTGCGGGAAGCTCTTCGCCATTGTGTTACTATCACTGATTCTATGACGCTCTTTCTAAATACCTCAACAGACGTCAACCTCCTGGCGCTGCTCGTCATCGTCGAAGCAGGTGCGAAAAAGCTTTCCGTACTTGATACCGAAGTTGACAGTTTTAGTTACATGTAGATTAGTAATCTTAATCTAGCATAGTCGGTCTTTGTTAAGCTAGGTGAGGGGACTTTCGTCGCGAAGTTACATGAGCGTAGGAGCGCCGAGGGTCGAGTGAAATCTGAACTGCCGTGTGAAGGCGGTTTGCGCATAGTCAAGATTGATGCATGAAGAAATGTGTGGTGGTCTCTCAGAGTCCGCTTACGTTTAAGTCCCGGGTGCAGCGCCTATGGGTAGTGCAGAAGCTCCATCAGGTGGAGTCGAACCGAGTGGCAAGCCATCTGGGACCATGCTCTCGCCCCAATTGCTCAAATCCACAACCTCATATGCTACGCACCGATACAAGACAAGCTACCGGATCATATGGGCACCACTAATACAAGTCTAAGTTCTGGGGTTCCAAAATACTGTCCCCTTGCGTGGAAGCGATTGCTAGGCTGTCGGCGGCAGTCGTTTGCGAAATGCCAGGGTTAGGGACTATTGTCTGGCGCTGAGAAGCTTAGGGTGTTGTTGATAGAGTTAGGCTAGCAGGTTATCCCCGGCTTCGACGAGCTTTTCTTGGGACTGTTACTAGTCACACTCAACGAACCTGAAGGGTTAGGAACGCGCCCTTTGACGGAACATGATGGCCTGCAACTATATTATGTTTTATAAGTGTTATAAATTGTATTCTCTATTTAATGTCTGGTTAGTAGAGGTAACATACTCCAGAAGTAAGTGGGATACTCAACCACGACTGTACAGATGAAACCCCACATATCTTAAACATAACGACTTGAATTATCTAATTTTACTGGTTTCGATATCGTCTTTTAGAGCTATAATAACTTGATAGGTCCTCTAAATTAAATCCTGCCTTGACACATATTCAATAGCATCGAGCGGCTAGTTCAGATCGCCACTTATGACCCCTACTTAACTCCATTGCCTACTTAATCTATATTCTAGGCTTAGATATCCTCTTCTTCCGCTATAGATATACTTCCATCTTATCTAGATACTTAGTTTTTATTACACGACGCTTAAGGTTTTTAATTCCCCTTATACTATAGATCTCGGACAATACGAGAATAAGCTTATCTAAAACTGCGTGTTGGCTTAACGAGGTGGTCGACGGTGCCGATAATAGACAACAGCGAGCTATACTAACGGCAGATAATCTGATTCTAATATACTTAGACTGCGAAGTTGTCTCTATCGGGCTACGAGGGGTCGTCGAGACCCGAGGTTAGGGATTTCCTTAAATATTCTCTAGAGCCGTTAGTATCCGTAACTGTATATCTAGCTTCGAAAGTATTTCTTCTACATTATAAGGAAAGGGCCTGGCTTCCTTAAAAGCACCTTGATAAGTTTGTACCACCCTTATTATATGCTAGGATATTATCAAATACTTAGGGAAGGGGTCCTCCTTGGTGATGTGGCTTATACGGGCCCGTATCATCTCGATTTACTGACCGTGCGCCACCAAAGGGGACCAGAATAGATAACATCAAGAGGCTAGAGTAAATAATGTAATTAAGGCGGAGCATAAAGTGCACTTTACCCCTCTTATAATAGGCGTCAAATTCGATCTAGTGGTAATTTCTATGTCTATCTTAAAGGAGGAGCCGATATTTGTCTATTATACGAGAACTATTATATAGTGCTAAATCTATTTAAGGCCGGTTTTATTAGTAGTTTTATCCGAAATACTCTTAATCAATATCTGCTCCTCTATAGAGGTTAATGTCTTCGAATTTGGAGACTGTCGCATCGAGAGGCAGTATCCGTAGTGTTACATGGCTCATACTATAGATCTTAGTAGCGTTCCAAATACTTAGATTAAGGCCCGTGTTAACAGCCTTAAGAGTGAGACCAACTAAAATTTTTATAAAGAGTCTCTATCTTCATACATAGAGGAAAAGATGTTATACTACGGGTGGTTAGGGAATTATGATGAAGTGTTCCACTCGCTTGTGGATTTCGTTACTCCATTAAGTTCAGATAATTATGACAAGGGCCGAATTGAGTGCAAGCCGGGTGAACTTGCAGCGGTCTTTTCTTAGGCGAATCAGCTGCGGAGGCGGCTCGCTGAGAGTCTCCTTTTCTTTGTCGGGGTGAGGCCTGCCAATAATTTTACATAGTAGTATCGTTCCTACCGTCTTCCTACACGGGCGCTTATTACCAACCCCGTCCCCACTCGAGCCCCCCGGCAGTGACCATCTTGTTTATATACTGCCACCTTATCACTAACCAACAGAGGTTGTGGACTCGCATAGAGACGATTGAATTCTAAGTCATGATGTCGAAACCATCATACCTCCAACACGCAGACTGGAGTGGTGATTCAAGCAGAAATACTTACTATTTTGGAAGCTGAGACCATGATAAGGGAGTATAGTAGAGAGGATATGGCAATCTACGGGGCACTGGTGTTATCGCTCACACCTTGCGGCGGTTTCTGTAGCGTGGGTTTCGCAAGGCCAAGAAACGCAGGTGCTGCCTCACACTTGAAAGACGGCCTCCAAACACCGAAAGCTGGAGTTTATCGGGGACATCAGAACGTAGTGGCTGACACGTTGGGGCTAGGGCGTCATGTGTGTGAAGGGAGCATGAAAGTTGGGAGATTACCTAGAATAATTCGCGTTCCTCGGAAATCAGTACAGTTACCAATCCAGCCCCAGGTGCTGCGGAAAGATCCTGGCGCGCTATCCCGTCTAGGGTATCTACCTTCATTCCTCACGCAGAACTGGTCTTGGCGCAATTCGTGACGAAGCTTGCGGAACGCGATTTCGGGCAACAATTCGAGAGCGCGGAGATGCGGAAGAAGTTTAGTTGTTCCCCTACGCTCAGTGACGTCAACATTCATCCATGGAATGCAACATACATTGACTGCATCGCACCGCGCTAATTCAACAACCAGCATTTCCAGTAATTAGCCAAGTACGCGGCTGATTTTGGTGACAATGATGACAGAGCTAGCTTTCTACCCCATCTGGAATGAATCGCATACCAATTACATATTGTGTTCAACTAATGCAGCTGAGAATGTCAACTTATGTCTGGGATATGTAACGCGGCTGATTACCTCGCTCATTTGTCCACATACCAACGGATCCAGAGCCGTTTCACTCCCCACCAAAACACGGAAGGCCGGTACTGTGCAGGATGTCATCTACTGATATAAATACCACTACCGCCACAGTACCACCGTATTCGAATTACTGAGCCTTCAATTCACGGACTCGACAAGAACAGAAAACTACAACCATCCAGAAACACATTAAACACTCTGTCTTGTCCAGTATGTACGGCCTCGGACTCATTGCTCTTCTAGTATCTGTTGCCGCTGCCCGGCCAGAGAAAATCCGTCATGAGCCTTCGGTTGTCCCGCGCGATGTTCTCGCCCGCATGACTGTGGAGGAGGCCAGCAGCAGCTGCGGCGACAACCAGCAAATTTCCTGCTGCAACAAGACAGAGCAAGGAGATGATATCAGCAAAGCCGATGGGGTTCTTTCTGGCCTGCTCAACGGCGCTCTGGGAGATCTTTCTCTGGCTGACCAGTGCTCGGCAATCAGTATCTCCGCCTGTAAGTCCCTTTGCAGCCAATGACGCGATGAGAGCAACCAGCTAACGACTGAATCAGTGATTGGAGTCGAGAATCTTTTGGCCGATCAATGTACAGGAAGTGTGGCATGCTGCCAGAAAAGTGACAGCGAGGCAGTGAGTTCCCCCTCTGAACCAAACATGGTGAGCCTAATCCTTCTTCAGGGTACTGGCCTGATTAACATCTCAATCCCGTGCATTGCTATCGGAAGCTTGATTGGGTAAACAGATGGACGGCATCATACGGGAAGTTTTTACATCCATATTCAATCACGGATCCACCCTTACATGGCCCGAAAAATATAAGGGAATTGATACTCATTTATGAAACAAGCTTTAGAAACTTGCTTTTGGAAGGAGAGTGATTGCGAGACTGGGTGGTCGACACAGTCGAATGCTGAAGTTATGGAACTGGTAGGCAACTAAAAGTTGAAAATGTAGGGGCGTTTTAGGGTCATGTGAAGGCCGCATGTCGGGTCGTAACACTGACTGATGCATGCTTTTGTACGCGGCCTTTGCAAAACGGCCTAGTGCATTAATTATCATCGTTGAAGATCTTTTATCATGCCTAAATACCTAATCTTTAATGAATTAAGACTAAGTGCTAACAAAAATTGGGTTATGTGGTGTACAAGAGACCCTAAAGTTTGGTTAGCTTAAGCACACCCTCCATAGGCGGTGATGTGCTGAACCGCATATCTAGCTCTAAAATAACCCGTTTGGGGCTTATATAAAGAAACCTTAATCCTCAAGAACCTTCTCACATATTGGTTTTATTTACAGCTTCCTTTAATGCTATGTAAAAGGTAGGAACAAAGTCTTCATTCGCGACATATATTTCTACTAGCCCTAATTTTCGTCTTTATCTGCTTTCCGTCCGCAATCCGAGCAGGCTAAAGTAGCTAATATCAAGAGGCTAAGGTAGATTATAAGAGTTTCGAAGTATATTCGGTATGATTACATTATTTTCTTTAGAATAAAGTTTCAATGATAAAGTGGTTGCTTTCGTGCTCGTTTAGCATTAGGAGGCTGCCACAGTTAGGCGGGGATTGCATTGATCGAGTCAGTGCGCCACGAGCATACGTGCGGGGGTCACAAATAGCCTTAACTCTTACAAATAAGAGATACCTCGATTAAGGACTTTTATCTATCTTTGACCATCTTACGCCACCTCCTGTTGTGAGGGCCACGCTCACCGACCTTGCACCTTGCGGTTGGTGTGCGCACAGCGCACGTGACCTTATACGGTTACCACACCGTGACAAAGGCAATTTGCGCCGGAAGATCGGCTCTTCTGGTGTTGACTAAAATGCTAGATCTATTCGAGGTTTGTCTCGTCCGTTGTCTAGCTATTTTCTCTTATGAAGATAATCCGAGCGCGCGATAAAGCGCTGTCTTCGTACCTGGTCTGGGGGTGGGTCTTGCCCGCGCCCGCGATGTATCGCGGGATGGACCAGCCGCCACAGTTGGCGCCCTAAATCACGGCAATCCATTGTGGATTGCCGGGCTGAACTATTTTAGTATTCGTACGCCTTTTGGATATTACAACGACTATTGGGCTACAAAGATACTCATTGTAAAGCTAATCTCATCGCAATGATAGCCATCGGACTTGACGATGCCATACTTGGCGGGTGTATCGGTTACCGTTTGACGAGGTTAGAAGCCCATCTCGGTCCAACGCGTAGCGCATCGTATCCGGCAAGTAGTCGGTGGGCCATATCTTCAACCCCAGCTAATCGAGGAAATAATCATTGCGACCTTCAGCTCGTCTTTTCATGGCGACCATACGAAATGACACCCCTACCATGCCATTTCCATCATATCGGCCCCGCCACGCGATACCTTCCAATCCGTCGCAGGGATGTCGTCTTTACATCAAAATCGCCCGGCTCATCATGCCTACTGTCACAGCTGTCTCAGATGATGGTGTTCAAGGGTTTGAAGATCATCGCAATCTTGCAATACTGGCATGTGCTTGGGAGCCCAGGAATGTAGGGAAGGAATGTAGGGAAGACTACGCTACAGGCCGAAAGAATTAGCCCGACCCAATCGACAGTTCATGCTGCTATGTGCTTAGGTAACCCACACCACCAGCCCTGATATCCTCAACTTGATGAAAGAGATCACTGGGCTTCAGTGACCATAAACAATTGAAAGATATTTTGCAGGATCCATGCAGACTTTGCGCTAATCGTGGCTTATAGAAGTTTCATGCAAAAGCGGATAAGAATGTATGTCCTCGTAGCTGTGGCCAACTGCTTTTGGCGAGAGGTAAATGCTGTTATCATATTTAGTTCGCATACCTATGGAACGCGGGGCCTTTTGTGTGAGCCAATGCGACAGAATGGCATTGTACGAGGCGCGCTAACCATGTGTCTTAAAAAAAGGCGAAGAGCTATTGGACTGGTTGCCCACTCCATGTATTCACATTCCAGAGCGCTCTTCGTGATTGGCGGACAGCCACTCGTATTCTCACTCCGTCCTCTGGAAGGATTGCCCTCCAGATCCTGGAACTTTTGGGCTCACACTCACTATGAGCGCCCCTGAAGCCCATGGGTTATATCACAGAAAGAAGAACCAATTCTGAGACCTACCCGTGCTAGAATGTAGGCCTACACTCCCCGTAAATCATGCTCGGGCGTTATCCCGAGGCATATGGGCTCTTATACGTATGCCCAGAAACTCTGCTCATGCCCATCTCCTGAGGGAGACATTCGTGCATTGATTTTGTCTTCTAACCGCGTTTGAAGACGAACCCGTATTGTGTTCCGTTGGGTAATCCACAGAAATGATGCTTTTCCCTCAAATCAGCGACAGTTGATAGAAGGGATACAATGAAGATTCATCCGCTTATT
>JAYRCL010000056.1:0-10998 GCA_037074925.1 Tetracladium maxilliforme
AGTTCTATGGGAACACCTATTTGTTAATTTAAATTTTTTGTAGTTTTCCAACTATAATATACTAAGGGTAGTTTGGTTGTTTTTTCAAATGGTATTAGGCTTATACAACTAGTTTATCTATGTTATAGTTTATATATATAAACTATATGTTATATATGTATAAAGGAAGGTTCCGTTTGTTGGTATGACGGGTTGAGCTGTAAACTCAATAGTGTATGACTGTCGAAGGTTCAATTCCTTTTCTTCCTAAGTTAGTCGTGTTTATTAGGTAAAATTACTATTTTTTATTAATACCAAATAGTGATGAGTAAAAAAAAGGTTAAATACATGGTTGTAAACTATGAGTATTCAGATACTATT
Organism: Tetracladium maxilliforme; assembly: GCA_037074925.1. NCBI lineage: Eukaryota > Fungi > Ascomycota > Leotiomycetes > Helotiales > Tetracladium > Tetracladium maxilliforme. Next base: position 361 of record JAYRCL010000056.1, read on the forward strand.
TCGCTTTAATATAAATACAATATATACGTGGCAGGTGGGGTGGGTATATAGGATGTAAGATAAAAAAGACTATAAATTGTTAATTTAGGTAAAAAAAATTTATATTTTGTAATATATTAAAAACTGCATGCAAAAGTAACATTCTTGTCTGTTACTATTACATACAGTTCATAGACTTGGGGGTTGAAAAACTTGGACGCTCAATACAATGGCGACCCTTCTTGTAGAAAGGATGAGAAAAACGGAGGTAATGGCTCACCGACCCCTACGATGCATCAAGGTGGGCCTTTAAAAAGAACATGCTTGCTGTTGTATAAGCGAAGATTTGACTATATACTAGAGAGTCTCTATTTATTTAAATTTTTAGAGATTTATAGACAGGAATAAATACTTTTAGTAAGACGGCTGTTTACTAAGGGGTTAGGATTATCTGGTTAATAACTAACTGGTGGCTAAGAGACGCACCACTCTTTTGGTTCATGACTTAAAATTTATAAAGATATAATCTAAAGAATATACCTTTGTGCCGGCAGGGGGAGTACCTACGTTAAAGTGTTAAACCTTAAATACATAAAAAAAAAATGAAAAAAAACTTTACTTTTGAATTAAACTTATTTAAACATTTTACTTTAGCCAAGCTATTGGGGGGTTTATTTACTGCTTTATTTATAGCAACATTAAAATATTATATATCCGGAGGTTTTCATATTGAATACCGTGAATTTTGGACTAACTTAGGTTTAGGTATAGGCGGTTGGACTTTTAATTTGGGGGTTATAACCTGATTAACGGAGTACTTAGACACAAAAGATATTAATTTCAATTTGAAGCAGTTTATATTTGGCTTTGATACTATGAATAGTAGCCCAGAGCCCGGGTATGAAAAATTTAAACCTAAGTTGTATAATCCGATGGATTTATCCGACAATTCTAACCTAAATAAAGGTTTAGACAAAAATAAAGGTGTAGGGGAAGAGTCACAGGTAAATTACGGTGAATATTCGGCAATAACCAGCCAAAGAGTAGAGAGATTAAATGAAAATTTACCTTTAGATAAAGGTAAAAATAAAGTTAAAGTAACGTTAGATTATGTAGAAGCCCGGGAATCATACCGGGCTGCATGGTCTATAGCTTTTCCTGGCCTTGATCCTACTTCTGTCTTTTTTCCTTCTTTAACTAACCCTGGTCCAGGGTTTAATGTACCGGGAGGGGAAGTACCCGTACGCGATGAGATATGTAAAAATATTGATTATAACTCACATATTTTGAGTCAGTTTAAAAATATGGATTTAGAAACTGCTTTAGAACAAAGAAATAATAATATAATGTTTATTAAAGTTTTAGAAACTAAATTGGATTTTGCCCAAAAGGCCTTTTCAAAATTGCCTCTCATACCTACCACAGAGTATGAGTTTAAGTTAAAAAACCAAATATTAAGAGATTTAGATATACTAAGTAAAGATAAAGTTAGAGCCGAATCTAGAGCAACTCTGCTTTCTTCTAGAATACAGTATATAGATGGTAAAATAAATAAAAAATAAATTATAAACTATTTAGGTCATGTGTAATATACCAAAGATTTGTATATTATATTTATAAAACAAGTGATATAGGTATAATATACCTATAAGGGATAAGAAGTAGAAGGTGCTACATTTTGATTGCAGATCGAAAATATGGGGTTCGATTCCTCCTTATCCCTTAGTACCTCTGACGTTAATAATAATGGCACAAATTGTTTTTTTTCATATGTTCTTTTAGGTTTTGCTTTTGCAGAAGCAATCAAGATATTTGCTCTTATATTGGCCTTTTTATTTTATATGGCTTTATAATTATTATAAATCTGTATTTAAATTTATGTATATAGTTTATGTATATAGATTTATTAATATAAAAGTTTTTACTATTTTTAAAGTAAAAAGACCATACTATAAATACCTGTTATAAAGACCCTTTCTTATTAGCTTAATGGTAAAGCATGATACTTCTAATATCTGGATCCAAGTTCGAATCTTGGATAAGAGTTCGTCTATTTTTGGCAAAAAAAAAGTACCTTACGACTAAGGTACACTATTGTATCTATGTAATTTAAAATTTAAAGTATGAAAATTTTTTTTAATACTTTTTAATATAATATTATCTGGGGCTAAAGTATTTATTAAAGTAAGTAGTGGTATTCCCCTGAAAATTATATTTAATTAATTTAAAATGTTATATATACCCACTTTGATATCTGTACTAGAAGGTTTAATTGTAGCTGTTCCAGTATTATTAGCGGTTGCCTACGTAACTGTAGCGGAAAGAAAAACAATGGCTAGCATGCAAAGAAGATTAGGTCCAAACATAGTGGGATATTATGGTCTTCTACAAGCTTTTGCCGATGCCTTAAAACTTCTTTTAAAAGAATATGTTTCACCTACACAAGCTAACTTGGGTTTATTTTTCTTAGGTCCAATAATAACATTAATATTCTCATTACTAGGTTATCTTGTTGTACCTTATGGTCCAGGTACCGGTTTAAATGATTTTAATTTAGGTATACTATATATGTTAGCCGTTTCTTCTTTATCCACTTATGGTATATTATTAGCAGGGTGAAGTGCGAACAGTAAATATGCTTTTTTAGGTTCACTAAGAAGTACTGCACAATTGATAAGTTACGAATTAATACTAAGTTCTGCTATACTACTTGTAGTAATGTTAACCGGAAGTTTAAATTTAACTGTTAACATAGAAGCTCAAAGAGCCGTATGATTTATAATACCCTTGTTTCCTGTCTTTATTATATTCTTTATAGGGTCTATAGCTGAAACTAATAGAGCCCCTTTTGATTTAGCGGAGGCAGAATCTGAACTAGTTAGTGGATTTATGACAGAACACGCGGCAGTTATTTTTGTTTTTTTCTTCTTGGCAGAGTATGCTAGTATTGTTTTAATTTGTATATTAACTAGTATTTTATTCTTAGGTGGTTATTTATATGATTATATCTCTTTATTCTTTTTAATGCAATATTTTGATTTCGATTATTATATAAATAATTTACATAATGAAAGCTTATTTTCAGATCCTATCTTAGAAGGATTATTTTATGGTTTAGCTTTAGGGGTTAAATCTGGAATTATGATTTTTGTTTTCATATGAGTTAGAGCTTCTTTCCCTAGAATACGTTTTGACCAGTTAATGTCTTTCTGTTGAACTGTATTACTACCAGTGGTTATTGCTTTTGTTATTTTAGTTCCTTGTATTCTTTATAGTTTCGAAATAATACCTAGTAATATTTCCTTAATTTAGCTATACTATCCATGTTCTTTTTTGGATAAAAAGAAAAGTACTTATTTCTAGTATTTTGAGGGTCAATATCCTAATTGGTCGGGAGCTTCCTTGTCACGGAAGAAGGTGTCAGTTCGAATCTGGCTTGACCCGTTTTTTAGTAAAAATAATTTAAAGGGTTAAAAAAAAAATACGATAACCTAAAGGAATTAGCTCAATGGTAGAGCAACCGTTTTACACACGGCAGGTTAGGTGTTCAAGTCACCTATTCCTTACTGAACCCTTAACATTTAAGGTATAAGTGTTCAATTCACCTATTTCTTAAGCAAGTCATAACTTATTAGGAATAGTTTTTAATTAACTAAAAAAAAAATAAAAGACATGTCTAATAATCTATTTACATACAATACAAGTCCCCTAGATCAGTTTGAAATCAGAAATTTAGTAAACATCGATGCCGCCATCCTAGGTAATTTACAATTATCATTGACTAACATTGCATTATATTTAACAATTGCTACTGTTATAATTTTAACATTAAATGTTTTAGCAACTAATTATAATAAAGTTATAAGTAACAGTTGATCTATAAGTCAGGAGACAATATACGCTACTATACATAGTATAGTTACAAATCAAATAAATGCTAGAAAAGGTCAAATATATTTCCCTTTTATCTATACTTTATTTATATTTATTCTTGTAAATAATTTAATAGGTATGATTCCTTACAGTTTTGCCACAACAAGTCATTTTATATTTACTTTTGCTCTTAGTTTTACTATAGTATTAGGTGCAACTTTTTTAGGTTTCCAAAAACACGGTTTAGAATTCTTTTCTTTATTAGTTCCAGCTGGTTGTCCATTAGCCTTATTACCTTTATTAGTTTTAATTGAGTTCATTTCATACTTATCTAGAAATGTTTCTTTAGGGCTTAGATTAGGTGCTAATATCTTAAGTGGTCATATGTTATTAAATATATTAGCCGGTTTCACTTATAATATAATGACTTCGGGATTTGTTTTCTTCTTTTTAGGTTTAATACCTTTAGCATTCATTGTAGCATTTTCTGGGTTAGAATTAGGTATAGCTTTCATACAAGCTCAAGTTTTTGTAGTCTTAACAAGTAGTTACATTAAAGATGCATTAGATTTACATTAAATATGTCAATAATTTTACAAATATAATAATTAATCTTCTTAAGAGCATTAATTATAAGCAAATAAACTGTTACTTTATTTCATAAAAAATTATGATACTAATAGTTAAGTGCTCTAAAATTTAGCACAGGAAAGTCCGGAGCTTATTAGGCATAAACACATAATAAAGGAGTGTTCAGTAAAAATTAGGGGTATTATGCAGAAAATATAACATATATTTATATAGTGATAGCTATATCTAAATACATAAATACTTACAATATTTATGTAGTAACAATAAGTGGATGAAATTTCAAGCCCTGCGTTAGGCCTTAATACAGTTAAATTGCTATAACAGAACCCGGCTTAATAGTGTCTAAATATATTTAAAAGTCTATTTTAATAAAATATTTTATTTATATGTATTAAAACATATTAGTAATGGTATATATACAAAGTACATAATGTACAATATACCAGAAAAAAAAGAGTTTGATGATGGCTCTGAATGAACGCTGTCCAAGTGCTTGACACATGCTAATCGAACGTTTAATTTAATAAAAGGGTAACCCTTTATTTCATTAAAAGTGGTGTACAGGTGAGAATATGGTATTTTGGCTGCCTTAAAGTAGGGTTAATCAATAAATACCCTATAAAATTAATATGGTATTTTACTATATTAAATAATAAAGAAAAATTTTTCGCTTTAAGAGGACTATAAATATCTCGGATAGGTATTAGTTAAGGTAACTTCTTAACTAGCTTAACACTTCCGTAGTCGGGGCTGAAAGGTCGATCGATCACATTGGGTCTGAAAAAAGCCCAAAACGTTAAGTACAGCAGTGGGGAATATTGGTCAATAGCCTAACGGCTGAACCAGCAACTTGGGGGAATGTATAGCTTCGGCTAATTATATTTGGTTTTGTTATTTTTAACAAATTTGTTTTTATATAAGAATATTTATTATTCTTATGGATAATAGAAATATTATTCCGGACAGATATAAGATCGATTTAATCGAATAAAGTTCTAGATGGATTACTGATGATGACAATTTTCCATCTATATGTCTTGACCAATTTACGTGCCAGCAGTCGCGGCAATACGTATAAGACTAGTGTTATTCATCTTTAATAGGTTTAAAGGGTACCTAGACGGTATAATCAGTCTTTAATAGGATACGTTTATGCTAGAGTTAAATAGGAGGAGGGGAGTAATTAAGATGTAGAGTTGAAATTTGTTGATATCTTAGGGACTGGCAACGGCGAAAGCAACCTTTTATCTAATAACTGACGTTGAGGGACGAAGGCATTGAGTCACGAACAGGATTAGATACCCTAGTAGTCTTTGCAGAGAATGATGAATGCCATAGATTAGATATTTTTTAGTTTATAAATGAAAGTGTAAGCATTTCACCTCAAGAGTAATGTGGCAACGCAGGAACTGAAATCATTAGACCGTTTCTGAAACCAGTAGTGAAGTATGTTATTTAATTCGTAAACACGCGAAAAACCTTACCACAATTTGAATATTATCTAAAAATATACTTAGTGTATATTCTATGATATTACAAGCGTTGCACGGCTGTCTTCAGTTAATGTCGTGAGATATTGGTTAATTCCATTAAATTAACGGAAACCCTTACTTTATTTACGAAAAAATAAAGTAGTTCTCCACATACAATGGAAATGATAACAGGGATCAAGACAAGTCATCATGGCCTTAATATTGTGGGCGATAGACGTGCCACATAGTCCTAGACAAAATGAAGTGAAAACGTGAGTTTGAACTAATCTAATAAAGTAGGATAAAATAAGGATTGTAGCCTGAAATTCGGCTACATGAATAAGGAATTACTAGTAATCGTGAATCACCACGTCACGGTGGATTTAATCTCAGATAGGTACTAACTACTCGTCAGGCGCCGAAATTAGTGTGTGCAATAAGTTTGGTTTTTATATATAGGACTCTGGATAACTAATTCTGGCTTTATATATAGAGGATCTTCGTATGCGTGACTTTGATTGGTGTTAAGTCGAAATATGGTTCGTGTAGGGGAACTTGCACGGGGTTATTAAAATATAAACAAAAAAATATATACATATATATACGTTTTTTTTTCTTTATTAAAGTCTAAAGAAATATATATGTATAAAGGAAGGTTCCGTTTGTTGGTATGACGGGTTGAGCTGTAAACTCAATAGTGTATGACTGTCGAAGGTTCAATTCCTTTTCTTCCTAAGTTAATCTTGTTTATCTTAATTTTCTTCGCCTTTGTAGCTCAATGGTAGAGCATAATACTGTTAATATTCGGATAGATGTTCGATTCATCTTAAGGGCTAGACTTAATGTTTCAATAATTTTTAGTTTTATTAAAAATAAAACCTTTGTGTTTGTAGCACAAATATGCTAGTTAAAGTCTAGTGGGCGTCCCCGTATGTTTTACCTTAAGAATACTCTGTTTAATTAGGTTTATTAATTATAATTACCTCCCTCATATTACTTTTAACCTAAAAAGTTATTAGTTTTTATTTCTAAAAAAGATCCTGAGGAAAACCAAGATTCATATGAACAGTCTTTATTTTTTTAATGAAACATATACCAATGGGTTTAAAGTAGATGTATTGGATACTATTTCAATCCTTGCTATTTTATGTGGTATACTTATTATAACGATTAAAAACCCCGTGGGAGCCGTTTTATTTCTAATAGGGCTATTTTTAAATATAGCTGTATACCTAATGGTCTTGGGTTTAAACTTTATAGGTCTTTCTTATTTATTAGTATACGTAGGTGCGGTATCTATACTTTTTTTATTTATATTAATGCTTATTAACGTAAGAACAAGTGAACTGGTTAGTAATACTATAAATAGTATAGTATTAGCTATTTTTATAGCCATATCTTTTAATTTTCCTGTTTATGGAGTATTACCCTATAGTAATGCGGATTTTAAAAGTTACAGTTTTAATTTAGATACTGGCTTAGACCAAATATTAATCAACACGAAGGATTTTTTAATGAAAATCTTTAAAATAAGCGGTACAGAATATAATCACGAAAAATTATCCTACGTAACTAGTAAAACATGAGATGGTAATTTATCGGAGACTAACCATATTACAACTATAGGTAATATTATGTATACTAGCTATAGTATCTGACTTATCTTAACTTCTCTTATCTTATTATTAGCCATGGTGGGTGCGATAGTAATAACCATAAAACAAAAGAATTAGATTTACAGTAATTATAGTTCTTATTTGGATAAAAAGAAAAGTACTTATTTCTAGTATTTTGAGGGTCAATATCCTAATTGGTCGGGAGCTTCCTTGTCACGGAAGAAGGTGTCAGTTCGAATCTGGCTTGACCCGTTTTTTAGTAAAAATAATTTAAATAAAGGGTTTAAAGATAGGAAAACCTAAAGGAATTAGCTCAATGGTAGAGCAACCGTTTTACACACGGTAGGTTAGGTGTTCGAGTCACCTATTCCTTAATCTCTTAATAAGATCTCTTTATGATGAGCTTATTAATCGTTATGATATACCCCCGGTATGTAAAAACTATGTAGACTTTTTTAAGCTTACCTGGTATGTAAAAACTATGTAAGCTTAATTAAGCTTAAAACATAGTAACTATTAAAAAAGAAAAGATAAATCAAAAATGACTCCCTCTATAAGAAGTAATTTCCAAGGACATCCTTTTCATTTAGTATCCCCTTCTCCTTGACCTTTGTATACTTGTCTAGCGCTATTGGCTTTAACTACTAGTGCAGTATCAACTTTTCACGGATTTAGTCAAGCAAATTACGTATTAACTTTTGCTTTTATCTCTGTAGTATTATCTATGTCATTTTGATGACGTGATGTTATAAGTGAGGGTACATATTTAGGAAATCATACTTTAGCAGTACAAAGAGGGTTAAATATGGGTGTTGCTCTATTTATAGTGTCAGAAGCATTATTCTTCTTAGCTATCTTTTGAGCCTTTTTCCATAGTGCATTATCTCCTACTGTAGAATTAGGAGCTCAATGACCTCCTATGGGTATAGAAGCTATTAATCCTTTTGAATTACCTTTACTTAATACAGTAATATTATTATCATCAGGGGTTACAGTTACATATGCTCATCATTCTTTAATACAAGGAAATAGAAGTGGAACTTTATATGGATTAGTTGCTACTGTAATATTAGCAGTAATATTTACATTCTGTCAAGGTATAGAGTATGCTGTTTCATCTTTCACTATAAGTGATGGTGCTTTTGGGTCATGTTTCTATTTCGCAACTGGTTTCCACGGTATTCATGTTATGATAGGTACTGCCTTTATAGCTGTAGGTTTATGACGTGTACTTGCATACCATTCAACAGATAACCATCATTTAGGGTTTGAATCGGGAATATTGTACTGACATTTCGTAGATGTAGTATGACTTTTCTTATTTGTGTCAATATATTATTGAGGTTCATAAGCAAAAAAAACTTTAGGTAAGAGTTAAATTATATTAATAATTATGCTATAGGTTATTTTAATTTAGATGTTAGCCATATTATGGGATACTATTTAACTTTTTTTCCTCTTTATAATACTTGCGGACATATTTAACGATATGTTAGAGTTAGCAATTACTTTCCTTTAAGTCTTTTGTCTTTAAATAGATAACAATGTAAAAAAAAAGTATCTACTATTACATTTAATAAAACCAATAAAAAAAAAATATGCCACAATTAGTACCCTTTTATTTTGTAAATCAAGTAACTTTTGCTTTTATTTTACTTCCAGTTATGATATATGTATTTTCAAAATACATATTACCTAGATTTGTTCGTTTATTTATTACTCGTATCTTTATAAGTAAATTATAATAAATATTTTTTTGAAACTTTTCTGATCTCTTCTTCATTACATTTTTCCTTGTTGAGTCAGTTTATTATTATTTAAAGGAAGGTTCCGTTTGTTGGTATGACGGGTTGAGCTGTAAACTCAATAGTGTATGGCTGTCGAAGGTTCAATTCCTTTTCTTCCTAAACTTATTTATATTAAAATTTCTTGCTAAAGCTTTAGTATTTAATAAAGTTATTTTTATTAAAAACTTTTCGCCTTTTGTAGCTCAATGGTAGAGCATAATACTGTTAATATTCGGATAGATGTTCGATTCATCTCAAGGGCTAGAAATTGTATATTATAAAAAGGACAAATCACAGCTGAATATAAAATTACTCGCAAACGACGTTTTATTTTTAAGCCACTGGAAAAGTTGCAAGTCCAGAAAATTAACAGTGTTGAGATAGAGGCAGTAGATGTCGATGTTGAGTTGGAAATGGTACCGTACAAGCCGGGATTTATATTTACAGGTAGTTAACTTTTTAAACTGTGACGAAGCGAATCTATGTTCATTAACAGAGCACTTGAAGAATAGTAAGCTTTATGCGCGTATTGCCGCTTATGATTGATTCAACTGCAATAATGCCTGGCGTTATTACCCAATGAGCGTGGGAAATCGAGCGGGCGCAATCAAGTATGTCTTAGCAACCTACAGTGAGTTTTCGTTGGTCGCTTTGCTGACTCTATTCTTTACTAATTTTGCCAACCAGCAGGTACTCGCAGATTCGAGTATTACGTTTATTGTCATTTCCTATAGTACCTTTCTGGCTTTGGGCTTTCACAATGGCGCAATACTGGGACGGTGCTGCGATTTGCGTAGATGGCGAAGAAGAAGGAAAATCTGTCAAGGTTGGAGCTTTGTTTCTCAGCGTTTATTGCAGTTTTACTTGTCTGCAATCATTGCCCGAAATAATTTTTACTTGATGGTCGGGTTGTTTATTGGCGGCATCAATCACCTCAAGACATCCTGCCAGACAGTGTTCAGGCTGAAGGGAATGGAAAATTTGCTCAACACCCTCAACGTGGCATGGGCATCTCCGGGTGTTCTTTTGTTTCATTTTCCGTTCTAACCTGGTTGAAAGGGGATATGGCACTTGAAGTCAGGTTTTTCAGTGCTTGGGCGGGGGCCGCTTCATTGGTTGTATGCTCGCTCTACATATTCTGTTTATTTACACTGAGCACCATCCGGCCTTCTCCCGTTTTGATGCGTGAGCTATTTTTTAAGATCTTAAGTTCGTCTAAATACTTGTTTCTGATGGCCAGTGGGTTGGTGGTGGTGTTGACCTCGGATCGGCTTGTATTGAACGCATTGGATGCGGCTGAAAAAATAAGGGCCGACTTTC
>JAYRCL010000057.1:0-16287 GCA_037074925.1 Tetracladium maxilliforme
ACGATAGGTGACCACGTCATCCTTTACAAATTTTAAATACATGATTGATGGCGGCATCAATACAACGTTACAGCTGTGAAAGTTAGACCCTTGGATCTTTATGAAAATTATAGTTTCGGCTGTTCACTCGGCGCGCTTTGGGTGCTTCTTTATTATAAAGTTCAGTGTGTCATTAGAGCTCAACGAGTAAATCAATGGTCAGAATCAGAGCGCATGGTTGTGGAATGCTATGGAGAAGTCCGTGGATGCTGGTCCTTTAGGAATGTGACTCAGCTTTGGGGATTGACTAACGCATAAATACCGTACCGTGATCGCAGACAGAACTGTCCGCACAGGGGATAAGGTTAATGTATCATAGGCTTAACGCCAACCACAGCCCATGTATTGTACTAAACAAAATCGCGCTGACTTTGCGCTTGACTTTAGCTCCTGACCCCGATGGCTTATCTGCGCTCTTCCAAATCACACAAGAACCTCGATATCCTTGATCCATCAATCTCTATTTTGAATACAGTATTCTTATCACATTACGCATATAGATCCTCAGCTGCCCTGGTACCCAACGGCAGCGACAAGAGGATCCTTTCTTTGAGAACCTTGCTTAACTACAATCTCACACTTACAAAAATGGGCGGTGAGGTCAAACCACCCATCAAAATATGGAAAGATCCAGATTTTGAGGTATTCATGGGTCTCGATGACCCTAGAAACCCCAGGAACTGGCCACTTGCATACCGCTCTTGGGCGATTGGGACAGTGGCCTTCTCGGCATGGGTTGTCGTCCTGTACAGCACAAGTTACATGAGCTCAGCACCAGATTTGATGTCTGAACTAAATGTTTCATCTCTGGAGGCGACCTTGGGACTGACAACTTATCTTTTGGGTCTCGCGTTGGGTAGCCTGTTTAGTGCACCCCTGAGTGAGCTCTACGGCCGTCGGATTGTGTATATCACCTCCTTGTTCCTCTGGAGTTTGCTCATCATCCCTTCCGGACTGGCTAAACTGTTCAGTGTGATACTTGTGTCACGATTCTGTGGGTAAGCGAATCGTCTCCTATGTCACATGTCCCCAGGCTGAAATTATCAGTGGCGTGGCAGCTGCTGCCCTTGTCTCGAATGGCCCAGGTAGCGTTGTCGACGTTTTGAGCCCCGATCAACTCCCCCTTGGTATGTCATTATACAGTCTAGGACCCTTCAGTGGGCCCGTGCTTGGTCCGCTGATTGGAGGCGTCGTCTTTGCATATCTGGACCGTCAGTGGACTTATTGGATCATCCTAATCCTGGGTGGATGCGGGTTGCTTATGAATCTCACGGTTAAGGAGACATACGCGCCGGTGATTTTACGCTGGGAGGTGTCACGGCTGCGTAGAGAAACAGGGGATCTTCGGTGGTGGTGCCAATATGACCTTCGACAACCGGTCTGCCATTCACTCTATATCGGCCTTTGCCGACCTGTGGTTCTATACATCACCGAGCCAATAATCTTGTTCATTAATACATGGTGTGTAGGTCCCTATCCTTCTTGGTCTTGGCCTTCAGTACGTCAAATTAACACCATCTAAAGGAACGCGGTTGCGTATGGCATTTTGTATCTTTGCTTCGTCGCATACCCGGCGGTATTCTCTCGACATCGTGGCTGGGACTCAGTAACGTCAGGAACCTGCTATCTCGGAATCGGAGCGGGTATACTCCTTGCTATTGCGGCCGAGCCCCTCATACGGTGGATGATGAATCGAAGATTAAAGGACCCAGAAACCGGAAGGGTTCCCACTGAAGCAGTTGCTGTTGTGATGATTATTGGCTCTATTTTGAGTCCAATTGGTCAATTCGGCTTTGCTTGGACGTGCCTTCCCGAAAGGATTCATTGGGTGGTGCCAATATTGTTTGGTATTCCATTCGGGGCTGGAAACACTCTCAGCTTCATCTACTCGAGCAGTTATTTGGGTCAAGCATACGGCGTGTATGCTGCCAGCGCACTTGCGAGCAACGCTGTCATTCGGAGCATTTTTGGCGCAACACTCCCTTTAGCGGGGGCCGAACTTTACGCCTCGATGCCTCCGCAGATTGCAGGTAGCATATGCGGCGCGCTTTTGGTGTTAATGATTCCGATTCCTTTCGTATTTTGGAGATACGGCTACAAAATCAGAATGAGAAGTAAGAGAATCAGGGAACTCGCAGGCTGAAAAGGCTTCAATTGTATTCGTCTAGCCCATCTCTAGGTAGCCATACGATAAAGTCTCAATACGCATGTGACCGCTCACACAAAGCTAGCATCCGAAGGTGCTTTCCCAGTCTTAGCGTTGAGAGTTTCAGATTATGGAGCTTTGGTTCAGTGGCATGTCGTCAAGAAGAACTATAAGAGTAGATGCGTTCGCTATCGTATGTATAATTTTACGGTATTCCCCTAATAAGAACTGATTCTATTGGCGTCCTAAAAATGTGGAGAATAATAATTAGGCCAGGCATCAATCCCATCTTGGATTGCCATTGACATTCCGCCCATCATGTGATTGTTAATATGGCAATGAAGTAACCACGGACCGGGGTTCGTGACTTGATAGCGAGCGACTACCCAGGCTACTTCTCCGTTCGGAGCCGGGGTAAGGATAGTATCTCGTGGTAGAGGGTCAACCAAATTGAAGAAGTCGGGTCGCTCCTTCATGGCCGCATCAACGGAAGACCAATGGAAAGGGCCGGTGCCGGCTCCGATCAGGTACATTTTGTTGCCGTGCTTGTGAATAGGATGGGCCGGGCCAGCCACATCGCCGGTGGTAAAGACCAGATCAACCCAAGTTCCGTTGCGAGTCGTTATCGTGACGTTGTCTCTAGCACCAGGATCTGGCTCCAACAGCATCGGCGTTTCGTCCTCGAAGTCATCAGGCATGAGCCTCGTGGTGTTCAAAGCCCAGAGATATGTTGCGCCATCTTGATACATGTTGATGATGTGAATATCATTGGCAGACTGAGGGAGCTGAGGCGGAGGGAATGGCACAGCCTTACTCTGGTCGAAGGAAAGCACTTCTGGCGATGTCGCTTCACCGACAACATTGATATAGGCCTGGCTTTTGGGGGCGTGGTCATCAGCGATCCCATCGACAGAAAGTGTCGCGTATGCTATGAGCATCTGGAGAGCACTGGTCGAGCTGACCCGTATGGTGTGATCTCCTGGCTGGTCGGCTTTGACAAGCACCGAATATCGGTCACCATTGGTGAAATCCAGAGCTTGCACCTTCTGCGGCGCTATATATGACCCGTCCACGGCGTAAACGTACATGTCATGTCCGTCAATAGCGATGGCGCCCCTGATGAAGTTCGTTGCAGCTATAATGTCGAGCGCTACCCACTGCTCCGCAGACCTCAAGTATGCAGGCGGGCGGATCACTTCGATACTCCCTTCAGATGGATAGCAGCCATGAAAGACATCGTAAGGGACTTGACTGGCATCCAAAGTAACCTCGGGGTTAGTAGGGATCAGGGCCACGGCTTCTGGTGGTAGGCAACTGTGCGTAGAGAAGCTTAGTTAAATGCTAATGGGCCTGATAACGAACGAGCAGGGACAAACTCACCCTTTGTCCGTCAAGGAAGCGCCGGGGACGCGGAGAAGATTTCTCCTCTGCGCTCGGGTTACATGGCTATCGATCGTCTCCCTTCCCAAACATTCGATCCTGCCTTTGCCATTGAGCAAAAGTGCATCGAAGCAGGCAATCTCAATGTGAGCCCCTAGGGTAATGTTCCAACGTTCGCTCGAGGTCAAACGCGACCAATCTGATATAAGTAATGGACGAACATGTCTCTCAGCCGCCTCCATTGCAAGTATGACATCTTTATCATCGGAAATCAAGTGAAACATATTCGGCCTGTCCTTCCTTGGATGAATTACTATTGCACCTAGTAAGCCATCTTCAATCTGACCTCGGTAATGGCCATGGTACCAGTAGCTTCCATATTGGGTTGCTTGGAAAACGTAGTGGAAGCTGCTATGGGGATCAATTGGCGTTTGTGTGAGTCCAGGTACACCATCCGACCACGGCGTGCCATGCATTTCGATGCCTAGAATTATCTTAGAGAAATTTCTTGATCCTTCAGGTGCGTCCGATCCTTACCATGGAAATGAATCGTGATGTTGAATGGTGAGTCATTGTGCACTCGGACTATCACCAAATCATCCTCGTGAATGTGGAGAGTTGGCCCAGGTGAGCGGCCATTGATTAGGAATGATTCTCTTGCTATGCCCACTGGTGTACACTGGCCCCAAGTGACACTGAAATCGAATTCTTTATCGTAGCCATGGGCATGAGCCAGTTTGTGTAGGGCGAAAAAATAAATGAAGAGAGATTGAAAGAATCGGTAGGTCATTTTTTCTCTTTTGGCGAAGTTTTCTGCAGAAGTTAATCGATAAGCGCCATTCAAGGGAACGATGTTGCGAGCTACTCATTCTGCGGATTGTCACAGTTCATATGGAAAGACAGCATTCCGTTCTCCACTTTTATCTTGCATCTCTGTCCACTCAAAGGCGCATGCGTTGCCAGCTTGGTTTCTGACGTTGCTGGGCAATTCAAGTAGCTCCTTCGGATTTTGTGTACAGTATGTTACGCGGCTATCTAATTGGCTAGTACATGTGAACTCGACCTCACATGCCGATGTTGGTGATATTCCTCCTTCTTTGTAATTCAATTAAGCTAGCTTTGCTAAAAGAAGCTTTACAAATAAAAACCACAGACTAGGCTTAGATTATCCTTTTGTTGCGCCGCCCTCACATTCTATACCTATGACTGAGAGACGATGGTACAATGACGTTGGTAGTGATATCTAGCCCCGGCATCTCCCCGGCCAAACCTTGGTAGTCAGGTTAAAGTCGCCAATCGTCAATTGTGCTCTTGCGCCCTATTTATCATGCCGAACCCTATTTCTATAGGTACCTGTATAATCGATCTGCTGCCTTGTGAGCTGTTATGAGAAAGTTATCAAAGGTCACATTGGACTCTCATCAGCCCGTAAGTAAATGATGTTGGGGAGCTGGGGTCGTTCCATGGAGCACAAGCATTTGCAAGGTTTGTAGACCACTTCAACTTGATTGCACTTGCTTTGGCTGAAATTTTTTATCTCCGTTTCAGCCGTTATAAAAGATCCCATCTCTCGCCGTACTGGTACAGCCGGAATCCAACTCCCTTCATTCCTTCTGACCTAGATAGGGTCGAGAACATTCCAACTTTTACTATCATCTCATATCTAGCTCTGGTCTGGAATGCAACAGCAGTCCGGCGCAACAACAAGATTTGGACAATCAGATGTATTGAAACTAATGAAAATTTGGGAATGGGCGTAACAATTTTCTTCTGATATCATATGCGCATTGCCTCATCCATTAGATTAATGAGCTACGAACCGCTGGTATCAGCCGTTTAGACGCATGCTGAGAATAGTACGGAGAGCAAGCCCGGTTACATGTTTCACTACTCATTTGCTGAAATATCATAGGCACTATTTCATTTTCCATCCAAATCATGAGTATCAAATTTTTAACCTCCCCTTAGTTTGACAGACCAGTTTTGATGGCTCCGTCCTGAGCTGTTGGTCATTCCGACTGTACGTTGAACATAGCCTAGTCCGCTAGACCTGTTGTGAAAATGTAACGTTGTGTCGAGTTGAAGTTAAGTCTCTTCTTAGCTCCATCTTTGACAATCAAGTTCCTTAATCTGGATAAAACAACGTCTCTATCTTTTGTGGCTTAACTTTGCTGCGGAACGGTAAGTTGCCCAGGCCCTGCTAATTCCAGCAGCTGCAACAGGTACATTTGTCGCTACTAACTATAACTTTGGGGGTTGAAATGTAACAATGCCATTGTACTGAAGTTTTCTTTTTTATGGGTGTTTTAACACGCAACCTTTCCCTGTAAAATTCCTATATGGGTATAGTGCAGTGACGTAAATTCGCCCATCACGATAGAGTCATAAATAAAGTTTTAAGACGCCCACGTATCAAAACTTTAAGCCACTTATACTATGTACTTGAGGCAGACATATTGTTACATTTTGAGCTGCTCAAGAATCTACGACCCTATCACCACGTCATACGGTTTGCTACGCGCTGGCATGGTGAACATTATTTGCTTGAATGGTACTGTTCTAGCCAAATCTACTATATAATGGAATGTCCCCAGAGCATAAAAGACTCGAATCTTCATTCAATAGTACATCTCGGCAAGGCGGACCTTTCACCAATTTTTTCAGCAACTTCGTCCCCATTATGGGTACTGACACGATCATGCCATTTCCAATGGAAGATATCCGGGGTGAGTCTTGCAGTAGAACGAGCTCAGAGTTGCGGAAACGAGATTTCAGTATCGATTTATCATGTCATGCCTTTATACGTTCTTGTAGTTGAGTTCTTCAGCGAACACATTAGGCCAAAGCTAATGATTGGTGTACTAGTGTTGGATCAGGAGCCTTTAGTTCCCCCTGTCGACCTAGCTTCCGAGGTCTCTTTAACCGAAAGCGCGACCCATACGGTAGCCAAGAGTCGCGTTGACGCCAGAAATATCATCAATGGATACAGTGACCGCCTGCTCGTGATTGTTGGGCCCTGCTCCATTCATGACCCGGCTGCCGCTCAAGAGTATGCGACTCGTTTGAAAACCCTTTCTGAATACTATCGGAACGACTTGTGCATCGTTATGCGTGCTTATCTAGAAAAGCCTCGCTCCACTATTGGTTGGAAAGGTCTCGTCAATGATCCCGACATCGACTGCTCCTTTCGGATCAACAAAGGACTGCGGGTGTCGCGCCAGCTCTTCGTCGAATTGACACACATCGGCATGCCTATTGCTACCGAGTTGCTTGATACCATTTCCCCCCAATACCTTGCCGATTGCATCTCCGTTGGGAGCATTGGTGCCAGGACAGCTGAGTCTCAGCTTCACCGCGAGCTTGTGTCTGGTCTTTCATTTCCCACTGGTTTTAAGAATAATACCGATGGCAATGTTAAAGTGGCTGTCGACGCTATGGCCGCCGCGTCCTCTACTCATCACTTCATGGGTGTGAATAAGCAAGGCCACGCGTCTATCATTCACACACGAGGCAATGATCAGGGCTTCATCATTCTTCGTGGCAGCAACCAAGGACCAAATTTCTCCGGGGAACATGTGCAAATGGCCAAAAAGCTATTGGAATCTAAGGGTCAAAGGCAAGCTATTGTTATCGATTGTTCTCATGGTGAGCGGAAAGTCTTTTTGGTGCATGCACGAATACCTGCTTACCCGCGAACTAGGAAATTCTCAAAAGAACTATAAAAATCAATTGCTAGTGGCCAGCGCCGTTGGGTACCAGATACGGAAGGGCGAGAAAGCTATTGTGGGGGTCATGCTTGAGTCAAATATCCATGAGGGAAGACAAGAAATACCAACCGGAGGCCAGTCACGTCTTAAGTACGGCATCAGCATCACTGATTCCTGCATTGACCTAGAGTCGACGGAGATGGTTTTGGGAAGTCTAGCAGGTGCCGTACGTGCTCGGCGACAGGGCTGTGGTCCTATGACTGAGGAATACATATGTCCAATGAGCTGTGTAACTATCAAAGCATGAACAGGCTTCATTTTTCTTTGTTTTCAAACGAAGCATAATGTATATCACAAGCGAGTGGGCCACCCAAGCAAATGGGCCAAGCGTGACGCGAGGGACCCCATAGAGCTCTGCAGCAGTCCGGATACTCAGTGTAGGATCTTTTTCGAGAGCTAAACAAGCAAGAAGAATATGAGCTTCGTTTGAAGCAGATGCCATTATACCAGCCACGTCCAAAACAGGGAACCTGGCATTTAAGAAGTTACAGAGCATGGAGACTCTAGTTAGAAAGCTACAGTATACGGGTAGGAGCAGTGGACTCCCAGTCTCTAGACGCCCGAATGGCGGATTTGGGGGTCCGTCGGCTTCCATGTCAAATAGAATTGGCCGTAAGAGTTCAAAATATTTGTCTCTATATGGATGCTGTCCCCCATCCATAAACCGACGTTGAGTTAATGTCGTTGTCGCGGGAATGTGGACACTTAAGCATCGGGACCGGTTATCTGACGATGATGTAGAAGGCGTTGGTGCACGCCACCGCCAAGCCGGGGGCCTTGGGAGTAGATTCTTCCACAAAACGCTCTAGGCCAAAACGTATCGGTTCGTCGAAACCGTATTGTTGTAGAGATACGCTTCGCATGCGCATCGCTGTGGCATGTAGAGCGGTGCATCAAGTGTTACTATGACTACTGAGTAACGATTTTGTCACCCTCAGCTCTTCCTATATTCAAATTGCGGCGCTCATCTATGCGAAATCTCATGACTGGCAAGTGGATTAAACCGTGGCCCTACGGACTTGACTAAGGTTGCAGCAAACATCAGTAGAGTCGTCGCTTTTATACAATTTGTCAGATTCCCTAAACCAGATGACAGACCGTGGATTGGGATTGAGCATGCTGCAGTCACAAGGGCTCCTGGGTGAGTTCAGAGCAGCATAACCCATTGCTTGTTTTGCACTACCGACCTGCCTCGTTATTGGTTTTTGTAGAGACCTACTGGTTGTTTAAAGGGATCGTTTTCCCAATACCTTCTTGCAAATGCAGAGGCAGATTTATCCAGAAAAGATGTATACCAATATCCTTCTCTTTCACTCCATGCAACTCCTTTTGGATACTATGAAGTCTGTACTGAATGGTCAAAGAATCTGTTGGCTCGGAGCATGTATGAAGGAGATGGGTCACAGGTACTTCGGATTCTACAGGTTGCATTCCTAGGGAACTTGCGGAAATACGTGCTCTTGAGTCGCCATATGGAACCTTGGCTGAGTGGCTCTGCGAGAGATTAACCGCGTTCAGACGTATGTCATTTCTATATCTTTAATGGTTCTCGATGGAGCCTCAAGGCTGAAAGAGCCGGAACCGCCGAGCGAGCCACTTTCTGGTCCACGGCACTCTTAAGCATAGGCACGGCCAAACTGTTGCCCGCCATGGAAGTAAATATAGCAGCGATTCCGAATCTCATAGTTGCGAGTTCGAAAATGATCCAGTTGCGCATATTCCTAGGTCAAGTTAGAGGGAAATTGTGATGATACGATGAGACTCGAGAGCTGCACGTGGAGACGTGGGCCGAAATACAGCCTTTTAAGTCATTCCAAGGCACCTATGGTCCAATGACATCCTAGTTTGCTGAGATAGTTGAATTAAGGGGCTTGACGAGAGCTTTGGGAACCTCCGAAGTCCTAAATACATACTCTGTTGACGATCCTCTAGTCAGATGTCACCATGTTTCGTAATAGTCAGCCTTGATTGGTCACCACGCCAGGCAAAGGAACGCATCTCGACTATTTAGGGAAACTCTCCTTTCCTTTCTACAGTCGAGCCGTATCAGCTCTACTTACATTCCTCTAAGAGACAGGTCATCCCACTCTGCTCGAAGTGTCTTACACATTGCCCTTGCATACCAGAGCATGGTGAGACGCCGCGTCAAGGAATTTTCAGAGAGATATCGCCCAAGTGACTTTCGCCCAATTGAGAATGACATCACACTATTTCCAACCTTTATCTGCATTTTTATTTTCACGTGCTTGCATTCAATATTATATCATATGCTGGAGTTATCCCACGGCCCCGCCAGTTAAGCTCCTTCTAATCGAACAAGACACCTCAACTCTTCCAAATACCCGATCCAGGCGGAACCGCCGTGCTACTTACAAAAAGAGCGTCGCCACAGTGACAGGAGATGATGGGGACGGAAGCCGGTGAGAATGGCACTGAAGAGGGCCAACGCAAATTGGGATTACGATGGGCTTGGGTTGCTAGTGGTATATTAGTTGCCATTATGGTTGTTTTGGCCGTTGCGGGTGTGGTGGGCTGCATCAAGTGGATGAGGTTCGATCTAGAGTTCGAGAGACCCTGATCGTGAGGCCGCATGTCATGTGCCCCTTATCATCCTCGCGTTGTCAAGGAAGTCGAATTGAGCGAGTCTGTTCCTAGCACCTGCTGACTCTGCCAGACCTTTCCATCTTTTTTTCCAGCCGCCTTTAGCGTGAAAGAGAAACCATTGCTCCCTCTAGTTCCCTAACACTCTCATATCATCATTCACACTCTAACCCCAAGCCCTTGGTAGCTCTAACCCTGCCCAGTCGTTGCGGCCTAAATCCTGCGACTCCTCCCTGCTATCTAGTACAGAGGAATGTGCCACTTAACCATCATCAGACCCTCGGCAGAACAAGATAAACACGCTATTACGATATTCGAGTCTCGTTCTGTAGGCCTTTTAAGTCTCGGGGATCTCCAGTGGTAGCTCGTCTTGCCTTCTCATCGCCCTTGGAAAACATTTGGAAGACCTGAACAGCGCTGGGTGCTTGAAACGCACGATGTCGGATTGGTGCGAGAAATTGTTGGCACATATTCCGGGACGTTGCTCATCGTGCACATGAAAGGATCCTTAACGCGCAGGATGTCAACAACGCCTTCGAAAGGAGTGACAGGGCGGCTTGAGTTCAGGACATCAACGGCCTCGTCTACCGCGACAGCCATCATGGGAAGGGGGCCGCTCAAGGTCACAGGACGGGATCGAAGCAGGCAATGGAGGTTATCGATGAGCTGCAAGATTTGAGTGGCGTGATGACGGCACTTGTCCACAGCATCTCTTCTAAACTCGAGGGAGACCTGACGGGATGTGCCGCGGTAGCGTTCAAGTTTGATTAAGGCGTGGTTGCAGAGAAGATGCATTGTGACGAACGACCCGAGCTGCCCGGCCATTGCAGCGTCTTCCAGGTTGGTTTCCAATGAATCGAGATGTTTAGGAAGCGCGGATCTCAACTGGCTGATGGCACTGAGGAGAGTATGATTGCGAGAGCTTTCCAAGGTTGGATGAGCAGGTCGGTGCACTAAATTTAAGGCGTAAGACTGGCTCTCGGCCCAGAAATGAACCATCTGGACAAGGTATGAGGCGACCTCCCGCGGGCGGTCCATAGCTCGGAAGATCTGGAAATCTGTTGGGTCGAATATCGGTGAGTCGCTCTCCACTTGGCTCTCAAAGGCCCGCAAATCAGCGGGAAGACGGATATACATGTCCTCAGCGCTGACCACTGTCATCCTATCCAGAAACCAGCCATTCAGACGCTCCAGCATGAACAGAGACCACATCGTGCGACGTCGCGCCTCGCTATATCCAGCCCGGCTCAGGGCAAGCGGAAAGGTTGTTGCGCTAGCCTCCCGTGTTTTGTCGAGTTCTAGATTCAATTGCAAAGTAGCGCAGACCTGGGCTGCTGTAGAAATAGACTCGTGCACCTCGCGCCACATTGACGCTGAGTTGTAGTAGACAGCGAGCAGGATCATGCCTTGCGCCACCTGAAGGCAGTTTCTACTCGTCACCCGATGCGTGTCATGAGCCATCTGTGCGTACTGGTGCGCGACGTGCTTCGGTCCTCTTGACAACGTGACCCCCACGGCAAGCATGCTATAGACAAGCATAAGATCTTCTGAGGTTTTCCGCCACACCAAGCTCACTATCCATGATGTAGTTGGTTTCTCCGGCAGGAACTGCAGAATCATGGTATTGTCAACGTGCGCGAAGAATTGTGTAACGACTGCGCTGACCCACCGAGGATCAGCAGCGTAAGGATCGGTATTTAGCGCTCTATTCCAAAAGCTTTCGGGAGCCAGAGGTATTTCAGAACTGAGAGCTGCTGTCACCCTACGGGGGGCCTTCGAGTTCTCCACAGGCTGTGACTCTGCCGGCAATGGCTCCGTCCTAGTGGTGAAGACCCGGTGATCAAGCTTCATTCGTTTCCTAGGTTGTACAACAGACAGGGATGTTTGTGGAGAAGAGTGTGAGCTTGATCTGCTCCCTGGTCTGGGGTAGACGGTCTGCCTTCCAGAGCCAGGCTTGGTCCCCTTATGAGCTTTGGCAAGAACAGTCGCATGCTTTTCGTGATGGCCTTCACTTAATCTAAAACAAATGTCAATGTATTTCTCGGGACGAGGTGGGTGAGATATACGCATCGTTCAACTTACAGATCCGCCCGTACTTCTCGCATTGGACGCATCGAGGGAAGTCAGGATTACACTTGATCTTTCTATCCCGGCAGGTCATGCAAGCCATGGCCAGTCTCTTTCTTGGCTTCCCAGCCTTCGTTACTCCCAAATAAGGATTCACGGCCTCTCCATTGATCACTGCCTTACAGGAGCTTCCGTCGTCGTAGAAGTAGCAGAGGCCCAAGCCCGGAACCTCGGCAGCTCTGACGAATTTGGGAGAGAATTGACTCCCGGTCCAAGTATCGACGCCAAGACTATCTTTGGCAGGGCTTTTCTCAAGAGTACGTGTACTGGGAGGTATTGGTGATGACTCTTGGTTAGATTGTCGTGTGTCATGATACCTGTGACTCTTTTCCCCGTCTGCGAGGAACTGTAGTTCGAAGTCCCTGGAAGCTCGAGCAGCTCGGCCGCTGGGTCTCATGGCTTCTTCGTCCTTGGAGAGCTCACTATCGCCATCGGACCGCAAGCATTCGTGGTTGAGAATGAGATCATCCTTCAACCCATGAGCAGACGTCGAATACCGCCGGGGCTGTAGGGATGGTTTCTCCGAATCGCATTTGGTACTTTGGAAGCTCTTAGGCTGCGAGATGAGCGACAAGAATTGGCGAGCGACATCAGAGTCGCTGTGTCTTCTTGCATGAAGACTCAGTCTCGGACGATGCACTGTCGAGAAAATGGGGGAGCTGTGGCGGTCCAACGTGGTCGATTCTGCAGGCGCAACAGCCTCCTCGGGGTTCTTCTTTCGTTTCTCGTCCCCACCAGGCATGATGGCTCTGGAACCATTGCCACAGCATGATGTGGGAAGTAAGGCTCTCGTATCCGACTGTAGTGCAGTCTCTCTCATGTTTGGAGAGATGGATGAGAAGGCTGAAGCACCCGGACCCACAAAAGCCGATGGTTTATCCGTAACCAAGCGCTGGCCAGACTCAAACGCCGTTGGAGCTCCCATTTATATAATGCGATTAATGTGTTGTGAGCGTTAGGTGGCGGGTCCTTTGTTTTCAATATTGACTGAGGTCCAGTGAAGGGTTGAAACTCTTATGTAAAGGATCAAAGATAGAGAGGACACCCGAGAAACAAGATCGTAATGATGCGCAGGCTGTTGACTACTGGGAAGAAGGGAATGCTTGGGCCCCAGGGAGAAGCCGGAATGGGTTGTGACGTATATGAAGGGGAAGGAATCCGAGGCCGTGTAGCCAGTGACCTAGGGATAAGCACGGTACGGCAGATATGCCGACAGGCGGAACGTTCCTGCGCCTGAACGGCACTACACAGTACCTTGTCTCTGCGGCGATGTGAAGCAAGGGTGCAAGGAATGCTCCGTGGCCACTCCATCGAAGCCTCTGGAACGACGATAAGACATCTTTGTTGGCCGTACTGGACAGCGGTGTGGGAGTTCAGCCCCATAAGGGCGTCTCTGCACATGCACAACAAGAGGATACAGCCATTACTCCTCACCTAGGAGGTAAGGGTGCCTCTTCCTCAATGAAAGCAGACGAGGCAACCTCTACCTTCACTTCAACACTGGGGGCCATTGAATGCATATCTTTCCGCTGGTCACTGGCGATAATCTAGATTGCAAGTCTCAGGAAAAATTGTAGGCCATATAGCCAATACAATGTTGAAACAAGCACATTGTGATTAGGTTTGGTGGTGCGCGAACAACACAGTTTCGTATACGCGCATCTGATGACCCGCATTCCTTAGTCCAGGTGCTGCACATAGGGAGGAATGCACGAATAAGTATACTAGTTGCATTGCCGAATTCCGCTACCGACCTTGTACTAGATCGCTTGATTGGATGCTCCACGCAGTTAAAGTAAACTGAGCTCTATGTTGTTTGGTTTTTTCGAGGAGGCAAAGGCGAAGATGATGATCATGAAGAAAGAAGAGGTGGTAATGAAGGAAAAAGGAAGCAAGAGAAGAGCAACAATCACCTTTTCGCTTTGTTGAGCTCCACACTGCTGCATATCCCTTGTCGGCTCGGGAAGCAGGCCTGCTGTCCCCTTTTCCCCCAATGGTGCATGCATGTTCCATTCTCCCTTTTTTTATGTGTGTCGAGCTGCTGGTCCCGCATGATCACAGTGGAGCAGCCAGGTCAACAAGTGAGACCGCTCCGGCAGCACCACCACCTTCAGCTTCTAGGAGTTCATTCTTGATCACGTATTGTACTTTAAGTCCAAAATCAAAAATGCAATCTGGCAGCGCGTTCTGACAGTTGATAGACCCCGAGAAGCCGCTTTCATCGCAAACCGGTCGTGGCTGCAAGAGTGGCCGCTTCTGTCAACTGATCGATGTGACAACGCCGTACCGCCCATTCGCGGCTCATGCCCAATCAGATGCCGGACCCACACTACTAACAAAAATGCCCCATGGTTTAAATAACCCATGGTTGTTGTCTCTTTGCCCCAAGGCCTTTCCCTGGGAAGAGACAATACAGCTGGCGGGCCGATGGGTTTCGGATAGAAATTCATGAGCCGTGTCAATCACTTCTCGTTCTCCACAGCGGCAAGCGATCGATGAGGCTAGAGACATATGAGTTGAGGGGTGCGGCCACCGCCGATTCGATTTGAACGACATCGATCGCTGATCATCATTAAGCATCTGAGCGTAGCGGATGAAAGGCCACTTATGACTTGGTGTTACCCGGAAGCTCTACTGGTCAGTTCGATCACTTGAACTGACGGGAGCCCTCTGAGGTTTCTGATTAGAGCAATATGCAACTTGCCCCGAGCTAGAGGATACAGGTTGATAGATATTTACACCTAAAATGATTTTGTGGAGAGCTCTAGGTATCTCAACATTGTTTGGTTCTAAAACCCTGACGCGATTCTTCTACTTATTGATATGGCTTTATGCAATACCGCAGATGGAACACTCCAACCAACGGGTCCGGCAATTCAGGATCCTTGCCTCAGCAGGCAATCTCCTTCAAAGCTCATACGGGCAGTTCATGGGGTAGGGGGATCAACGACCGATTTATATCGCCAGCAGGCCCCGCTGGTGCATCGACATCCACATCCGCCGCACAACTTTGAATTCCTTGACCAGCCTGACAACGCTAAACACGAACCGTATTGGGCGGCGCCAATGGGCTGTCAGGGACATGGACACCACCTATATCATGCAGCCCAGCTCGGTCAAGTATCTGGCTACTTGAATGCACATATCGATGCTGCCCCGAGGCTGAGCCTGTCTCATCGAACAGCTAGCTACCACCAGTACTTTGGTTTTAAAGACGACTTTAACTGCGCTGAACAAACGTGTAACGTACAGGCTGCAGTTAAACAGCATCAGCAATCACCGCCACCACAGTCAGCTGCTTCTGCCACGCATCGGACTTCTGACCAACTATTCACAGCTGCTCCCCACCCCCCCCCCCCCCCGGCACCCTAGCCCATGCCGAGTCAGCGAAATCAGTCATCATGTCTAGCAATGCCGAACCATCGTCTAGAATGACGATATGCAAGGCGGTTCCAGTACCTTCTCATAGCGGAGACAAGCAGCGATCTGGAGCTGGAAAGGCAGGAGGAGTGATGAAAAGGGCACCGTAGAGCTGGAGAAGCGGCGCAAGTAAAGACGGCCACGATTGAAGGATTGCGGCGAGCCCCGTGACGAAGTAGTTGATGTCTTCAGCGTGCAGGGCTGTCTTGCTGATATACCCAGCGTCGGAAGAAGCAGGTTCGAGACGTACAGAGAGCGTTTAGGCGTCGAGAAGACCAACGTATTGCGGATCTCGAGCAGCGGGTCGTGAGATTTGAGCATGAAAGTTCCGACCTGTGTCGAGACTTTGGCATTGCTTTGGACCTGCTACGGCCGCGACTCACCGCCGACACAGAGGCGTAGCAGCCTCTTTTTCTTTTTTCTTCTTCTTGAGAGATCAATACAGTTACCCATTGGCCCCCTATCTGGTAGCTCTTGAGTAGCTACTTACTCCATTATTATACTGCCAGAATTTCGTAGCTCGCCACTCTCTTAACACTAAAATAAACAAAGAACAAAGACGCAGCTAGCTTTCTGGTCGATTCTGGATTACTCGCACAAATATTGCACTCTGATAACCTTCACTCGTCAGAAGACTACCTTGATGCCTCACAGTGCCGGCGAAGCTCTTCTTCTCTTTGGAGGACAAGTTCGCACCATTTGGCACGTGATCTGTGACGGCCCGCGTCCCTGCCTTCAACACCGTCTTCGAGATCGATGACTTTGCATAAGGCTTCCAACCATCGTGACCTGTCTTCGGCAGTATCA